>PVJN01006212.1:0-76712 GCA_004026805.1 Lasiurus borealis | reverse complement strand
GATTTCGGAAGAGCTTAGCCAGGTGGGTTCTGTCCCGGGTCTCCCATGAGGCGTCAGTCAAGGCGTTGGCCAGAGTATGTCAAGACTCAGCTGTTGGCACTGAGTTTCTCACCATCTGGGCTTCTCCTCGGTGCTGCCTCAGGGGCATGGCAGCTGGCTTCCCCCTGAACAACGTAGTCTGAGAGAGAAACGAGAGAGAAAGAGAGAGAGAGAGAGAGAGGGAGAGAGAGAGAGAGAGATCCTAGCCCAAGACAAGACCATCTTTTTATAACCTGAGCTTAGAAGCTGTATCCTAGCACTGCTCCTGTATTCCATTCATTAAAAGCAAGTCACAAAGTTCAGGCCACACACAAAGGAAGGGGCTAACACAGAAGTGTGACTAGCAGGAGGCAGCTGTCATGTGACCATCAGAGAGAGGGGGACAGCCACATAGATACTTGTAACATTTCTACTGAGATAAGTGTTGGCAAGAAGAAAGCATACACACTAGAGGCCACACTTCAACTTTATGAGGCGAAGGTGGAAAATCTCCCATGACATGAAGTGTACAAAGCAGGAGCCCATGTCAGATGGTCAGATAGCTTCTCTTGGTCTCAAGTTACTGACTACTGGGGGCAGCAAGGAGACCTCAGGAGTTTAAGAGGTGAGGAGAGGGCCTGCAGTTGCTGGTGACACTGTGCATGAAAGTGAGTCCTGTCAGATCTTTCACTCTATCCCAGGATACACTGGGACCCAGGGGAGAGTGGTTAGGCATAAGGGCTCTTAGATACAGGCTCCCAGGGTTAAATTCTCCCCCTTCTACTAGTCAGATAACCTAGAATGTTCTACCTTTCACTGCTGTATCTCAGTTTCTTCAATTGTCAAATGGGAACCAATGAGGCTGGCTGTCGTGGGACTGAAATAAAGCAGTGGTTCTCAACCTGTGTGTCACGACCCCTTTCACAGGGGTCGCCTAAGACCATCAGAAAACACCTATTTCCCATGGTCTTAGGAACCAACACACCGCTCCTCGGTGTAGCAAAGTGTAGCCATGTAGTTCACTGTTGTCCTATGAAGACTGTTACCCATGCTACACCACGATTTAAGACAAAATTTCATTTATTTGTAATGAGAAATAAATATTTCACAATAAATAATTACATATTGTTTTTGTGATTAATCCCTGTGCTTTAATGATGTTCAATTTGTAACAATGAAAATACATCCTGCCTATCAGATATTTACATGACAGTTCATAACAGTAGCAAGATGACAGTGATGAAGTAGCCACGGAAATAATTTTATGGTGGGGGTCACCACAACGTGAGTGACTGTATTAAAGGGTCGAGGCCTTAAGAAGGTTGAGAACCACTGAAATAAAGCATCATGTGAAGTCCTTTTGAACAGCACCTCCCACAGTCCGTGCTCAATCAATGCCTGCTATGCGCATTTCCATAAACATAAAGGAGCAGAGTGCCTTAGCAGTTTATGTTCTTCCCTTCGTGCGCATGTCCACAAAACTTGCACTTCTCAAGGAGGTATTCCAACAAAAATCGGGGTCACACAGGGGTCATCTTTCCACAGGGCGGAAATAGCTACAGCCCACGTGCCTGTGAGGCAGGTGTCACTGCCTCTGCCTTCCTGGGATCAGCCAGCACTCAGCCAATCCGGTTCCCACACATTACAAGTGCCTGCAACATGCTAGCCACTCAACAAACAAACAGACAAAACACAATCACCTCCCCGTCTCTCCCTTCACCCCCATTTACAATGAAGAGGAAGACATGACTGGCAGTAGAAAGCAATGCCCCTGCAGGAGCGGTTAAGGCAGTGAGCAGGCTGAGATCCCACAGGAGGGAATGGTTTCAGGGTGAGATACTCAGGAAATAGGCAATTATCAAGTTATCCACATTTTCCGGCATATAAGACGACCCCCAACTTTTCTAGTTAAAATATAGAGTTTGGGATATACCCGCCCTATAAGACAGCACCCGGCGTCTAAGACGACCCCTGACTTTTGAGAAGATTTTCCTGGGTTACAAAGTCATCTTCTACACCAGAAAAGACGCTAATTTAGTCAGCAGAACCACCCAGAAAAGATAGTTTAGGTTTGGGGCTCATTTTCCTGCAATTTCTTGACAGTGTAAGGTGAAGTCAGTCTATTTGTTTGAAATGTTCTTATAATGTAAACGCTGTCCCCATATTTTCTTATCTATCCTCCACTAACTGGGTTTCCCGCTGGCGAAAACGGTGTTAACCAAACCTACGTTCTCCTCTGGCTGAAAATCAGTATCTCTACAGTGCTTTCAGCTGTTCAGAGGCAAGTTCCTGACAAATCAAAGGAAGCTCACTCTTTTAATGATCATCTGAATTAACTGGGAAGGGAATTATTCAACGTGGTGCGAACTGCTGTCAGTTTGAGGCCATCACATTTTCATTAGAATGCTGCTAAAACAGGTAACCTGCTAGCATAGAGGTGAGAATAGTGGAATGTAGAGGTATGTATGTTTTACAATGATGCCATTTAAAGAGTTTGACATAGTTCGAATATTAACTATTCCTCTTAATTTATTAAGCATCACATGACAGAAAGCCAGAAATCGGGATACAATTTTACCTTTTTTAGGGAAAAAAGTGGCAGGATGGAAAAATATAGCTTTTTATATCTGAACTAAAAAACAACGAAACACACAGCAACTTGAAGTGGAATAAAATGATTGAAGGCTCTCAGCCCAACAATCAAGACTGTTAACTAGATAAAGTCTCTAATGAATTAGGTACTGGAAGTGGAATGTGAAACAGGATGACTGTGGTTAACACTGCTTGGTGGTACGTTCGGAGATGGTTAAGAGAGTAGATCATCACAAAGAGAAAAAAAAATTGTGACTACCCGCGGTGATGGACTTTCACTGAACTTGCAGTGATCAATTCTCAATACATGTATGTCAGGTTCTTATGTTGTATACTTCAACCTAGTAAGTGCTATATGTTAGTTATAGCACTGAAAAATGTCTTTAACAAACTAGAGCACTTAATTATAATTGGTAAAGCCCCGAAAGATTCAGAATTCCTTTCGTGGGCTGTTTGTGTGCAGCTTTGAATTGGATTGTTGTTCAGTCTTCAGAAAGATACAAAAATTATTAATTATATATATTTGTTTCTAATGTGGTTTATAACACTTATAATAACAGAAAATACTAATCTATAAAGCTTACTGAGAGATGTAATTTTCTTTTTCTATAGCAATTGCAATGGTAATGTTAGCTGTTTTCAAAACCAATTTTTTTAAATGGCTGAAGCATGTGTCAGTTTGCAATTTGTGAATGCTTTCTGTTGCAATGGAGACTCACATTTTCTCTTGATAGATAATGGGCAAATTTTGGTGCAGTCAAATAATCGAAATGTAAAAGCAAGTGGCAAATGTACTATAAGAAAAAGGTTGCATTATTTTTTTAAAAAATATATTATTATTATTTTTTACAGAGAGGAAAGGGGAGGGATAGAGAGTTGGAAACATCGATTCAGCTGCCTCCTGCACACGCCCTACACTCCCTACTGGGGATGTGCCCACATGCCCTTGACTGGAATGGGACCTGGAACCCTTGAGTCTGCAGGCCGACGCTCTATCCCCTGAGCCAAACCGGTTAGGGCAGGGTTACATTCTTTACCAAGATCTCTTGCATAAATGCAACATATCGTAGAAAAAAAGATTTGCAATAGCATTCTTCTCTTCAAGCTAGCTTGATTTTATCTGCTGAGGGGGGAATGCTTGAGATAAGAATGCTATGTTGCATTGATCTCTGAGTGCCTTTCTTCTAATATCTGCCTCTAAGCAGGTATTATTTATAATAAATATCTCATCAAATTTTATATTAAATTAAATGGAAAGTTATTTTACAAGAAAGACTAAGGAAATTGGTCTCTTTCCTAGCTTTTGTATTTTAAAGCACCACCATAAAACTTTCACTCATTCTTCTGAGTTTTCTCTTGCCTCCATAACAAATTATTACAAATTCTAGGGAGGAGAAGTGGCCGTGGTGCCTGAAGCCAACTTCCAGGAGTCCAGAGGTGCTGGCAGAATCATGCTGGCGGCGCTGGTCCATCGGTGCCAGGCCCATTCTCCAGAGATTGGATCTGCAGGACTATTGAGGGAGGGAGTGGCTAGGCTGGTGGACCTCTGGGACAGGTCAGCAGCTGAGTGGCACTCTCACTGTGAGAGCGCACTCACCACCAGGGGCAGCTCCTGCATTGAGTGTCTGCCTATTGGATGTCAGTGCCCATCATAGTGACCGATCAACTGGTTGGTTGATTATTTGGTCGCTTTGGCTTTTATATATATATAGATTTTTCATAGTGTCAACAATAAACCCACCTTTCCTCCACCCTGTAGGCTGTAAAAGAAATCTTCATGGGTGCTATTTCATGTTTTTGTCTAAACATGCCTAAAGCAGGATCTAGTCTCAATGTCTATATTTATCCTTATATATCAACAAGATAAGAGATGGGATTGCACGTGTTCTGTAACTGGTTCTCATATTGATGTCAGTATGTTTTTCAATGTGCCAGCTTGTTTAGAGTCAATGAAATCAAATGCTTACTGTTGTCTCTATGTAAGAACAGGCTGTGGCCTCTCCTCAGAATTTAGAGAATAAGGGAAATTAAGTTGCCTTCTTGGGATTAAACTAGTGAAATCTCTAGGCACAATTTATTCCAGTATGTATTGATGCTCAGTGTATGCCAAGTACAGTTCTAAGCACCGGGAACTAAATGATAGATAAAACACACAGTCTCTTGCTCTCATGGCTGGATGTGGTTAATCAACTGTGGAAGTAGTTAAAGAGATTATTTACCGATGATTGAGTCTAGCATTCGGGCAATCCTAAACCGAAATCAAGATAACCTAATCATAATTTATAAGAAGTAAGGATATAAATACGTTAGTTAGAAATCACAAACCTAATTGATTGCATTACATCCGGTTTTGAAGTTGAACATGGGAAGCATAAGAATGGAGACGCTCAAAGGGATAGAAGTGGTCATTGTGTGTCTGGCGGTTGCTCAGGGAAACCACTTCCCACCTCCTCAAGGTAGTTTTGCGTGTGACTTCCCTGGTGGTCAGTACACTCCCACAGTGGGAGTGCCACTCAGCTGACTGACCTGTCCCAGCGGTCCACCAGCCCAGCGGCACTTCCTCAATAGTCCTGCAGGTACAATCTGTGGAGGATGGGCCAGACACCGATGGACCAGCACCACCAGAATAATTCTGACAGCGCCTCTGGACTCCTGGAAGTTGGCCTCGGGCACCATGGCCACTTCCCCTCCCTAGACGCTCCACAAGGAAGACAGTATATAAACGTGGCCACCCCCGGGGCCTCCTGACAACTAGTGCAGACATCACCAGGACGGATCTGGATCCCAGGCCAGCAAGAGCATCCACTGCCATCCAGGAGGGCCAGTCATATCCCAGCCCCAACACCCCACCCTAATGGATTCATGAAATCTGGTCCCTAGAAAAGGGAGATCACAGAATCATTTTATCTTGTTCTGATTTCCCACTAACTCATATTTCACACAAACCAAAGATTTATCTCACAGGGTTTAATCAGATTACACCAGATTTCCTGGAAAAAACTTAGACCTGTGTATTGGCAGGGCATCACCTAACTCATTCTGTAGAAGAATCTTTCAGGGATGCCGACCCAGGCCATGCATGTTTGAAAAGCTTCCTTAAGACATCATTTCTCAAATTGTGGGTCAGGATCGCACTAATAGGGAATGAAACGAATTAAGTGGCTTGTGAATAACACTTTTTGTGTGTGTGTGTGTTAATCCTCTCTGAGGATATTTTTCCATTGGTTTTCAGAGAGAGTGGAAGGGAGCAGGAGAGACACACAGAGAGAAACATTGATGTGAGAGACACACATGGATTGGTTGCCTGCCACACACACCCTTATCAGGGTTGGGGATCGAGCCTGCAACCAACATACATGCCCTTAACCAGAACTGTACCCAGGACTCTTCAGTCCATGGCTGATGTTCTATCCACTGAGCAAAACAAGCCAGGGCTGAATAGCACATTTTAAAAAACACGAAATAGAACAGAGTAAGAAATATCTATGTTGCACTCTGACAGTCAAGCATTGTGATAATCATGTGCTAGACTTTTCTCTCAACACTCTGGTTTTCTCCTTTTCTCCAAATTCATAACACTCATCAACCAACCAACTAGTTAATTAAAAATCATCAAGGTAGGTTTGTGCATGACTTATTAGTTAAGGTCATCAATTTTCTAAACTAGCTATGCATGGGTATCAATTAGAGTAATTAAAAAAAATCAGACTTCTTGCATTCACTCTTGGGTATTTCAGTTTCATCATTTTGAAATGAAATCTGGGATTCTGTTTTTATAAAGAGAGCCAGATGACTTTTGCCCTGAGTTTGAAAACCAAGGAGTGGATGACAAAGTCATCACAGAAAGGAAGATACTGTTTTGTCTAATCATTGGAAGCACTTGGATATCTTCACCATCAATACATAGGTGTTTTAGGTACACCAGGAGAGCTAATGGAAGGTAACTGGGAAAGTATAATGGAAGGTAACTCCGGGTACATAGAACAAAACACTATGCTATGGAGAGAAAGACCCTTCCCTATGGAGACTGCTATTTCTTAGGATTCAATGTGGAGAGCATTATGTCATTTGCCATCTATAATAATAAAAGGGTAAAATGCTAATTAGACTGGACAGTTGAACAACCTTTCAGACATCATTCTGGACATCTTTCTGGATGACCTTCCAGAGAAAGCTGGGGCTGTGAGGGCAAAGGCAAGCTGCCACGGCTGTGAGGGCCGAGCCCCTTGCACGAATTTCGTGCACCGGGCATCTAGTTGTTTTATAAACAGCAATCTTGGAACTTACTAGCAAAGGTGGACATGTAGGTTGGGAATAACTGAAAGGCTAAGCTCAGTGGAGCTCATACAGAACAGGCATTTCTGCATGTTGAAAAAAAATGTCTTTCTACTAATGGGATCAAGTTGCGATGGGAACCTGAAGGCTCATTTACCACTTATGAATGCATGCTGCTGTTAATTTTTAAAAGAACACCAAAAACTTGTGTTTTTTATTCATTCCGTTGACTCTGCCCTAAGAAGGAGAGTTCTCCTAAAAACTAACAAATTACTTAATTGTAGATGTGCAAATGTAAAATTTTGATACCATCCTAAACTTGAAAATGACTTTTGGTTATGGAAACTTTAGGTAGAGTCTGAAGTAATCTTTGTTCATGCAAATGTTTTTCTCTAATAATCTAGATGCCTCCATATGCAATCCTCCAAAGAGGGGTAATATTTATGTAATAATGTGACTAATTGGAATGTACACAGGCAATAGCTTTGCAGGGTCTTGCGCTGGGGGTCGAGGCATTAACCTGGTTTTTACCGGATTCGGGGGACATTCTGTGCATTAGGAAGAGGTGATGCGTGTGGAATGGATGGGCGAGGGAGACAGAAAATTCCAGCAATAGATATTTGCCATCTTGCATCAAAGAACTTCAGCAGTTTAAGGCATGTCCATCCAGTGTGGACCGTCTGACTGCCATCCCTGCTTCAAAGGGACTTTTGAGCTTTTACTGTCAGGTTGAAGCTTGGGCTACAGAGGTGACCGTTAGATGTTGCTAGTAAGACTGTACGTAGATGCAGTTTAGAATGACAAAATGCAGAAATGCACACGATCATTAGGGTGTAAGTTAATGCCTAGGTCCCCAGCACAAGACCCTTCAATCTTAATGAAGGTGTTAGTAATGAGAGGCAGGTATGCTGGGGGCTGGGGAAAGTAGTTAGAGCTGGAAGCTAGGACCTTCCATCGAAGGTCCCACCCAGTATTGATGGGCTCCACCGTCTGCGTGGCCCGGGCACCTTTCTCTGAGTATGGGGTCACTGTCTGCTGACCCTCAGCATTCTGGGAATATGAATGTACTGATGAACAGTGTGAGAACACGTGGTATGTATAGTGGATCTAAAGGGCAATAGAATAGAAAATTCACAACTTAATTATAAGATGGTCTTACCTACACTGTATGCTCAGTTGATGTAAACCCCAGGGTGATTTAGACCCTAAAGTAGATTATGTGCATTGACATAGAAAATATTTTATTAATAATTTCAAAATGCACGCCCATTGGTTGCTATTCTTTAATATTCTTTTATTTCCCCTAATATAAGGAATTATTCTTAAAAAGCCTAAAGATGCAAATTTAGGAGGAAAGGTCTTTGAAAATACACTTAAGGAGTTTCTATCCTTACTCCCCAGGATGAATGAATCTTCCCAAATCTCCTTTCTAGGTTTAATATTTTTGCATGTGTACAGTTCCATCCGGAGTTACCTGTGAGGGCGTTATTGCTGGCTCAAAGCTTTAAAATGAGATGTTACAGGTAGCAGAGCTGTATTTACATATCCTTTTCATGCTTCAGAAAAATAGTCGCTACCATACTTAATTACCAAATTATGTTATGTAAAAAAAATGTAAATGGGAGTGCTGGAGTGGTTTCAATGCTGGGAGAAAAGAAATGAGGTGGCTTAGAAACGAGGCACAAAAAGCAAAGTCAGTTCCGGTTGTTTGAAAGGAATCTAGTTGCCTACTTTAAATCCTACTGATAGCTTAGCTCAGAAACCTGCCTTCTCAATTGTGAGTCACCTAATAGCTACAGTGGTACCTCGAGATACGAGTTTAATTCGTTCCGTAACCTTGAGGCGTGGGAAACTATGAGATGCTCGAGTAGAGGTAAATAGGTGGGTCGTGTGCAGATCTGCGCGATGACTCCTGTCTCAACTGTTGCTCGTATTTCAAAGCAAAAATCACTCGCTCGATGGCTCCTATCTCAAAAATCTCGTATGTTAGGGCACTCGCATCTCGAGGTACCACTGTACGTGGAAAGTTGGTTTTTCTAACCCCAAGCCCTTTTCCTAAGTGGGTTGTAAAATAATGGCCACAGGGAAGAGGCTGTGTGTGTGCATTCAGCCAGGTGGGTGGAGTGCTTCGGAACATCTTTCGTGGCTGTGAGTTACAGAGTGAAAATATATCCTCAAAGAACAAAGGGACCACAGATAAGAGAGAAACGGACTGAGACTGGGGAAGCAACAGGAAGCGAAAATAAAATTGCTTCCCGATTTGGGTTAGTGTTGAAAAATGGTTGGGCTGACTAGTTGTACCAAAAGCATCATAAAAAGAACATGTTTTTCCTGATGAGTGTCTGATGCTTCTGGGAATGGAACTTTGGTGATGGTTTTGCTGATGCTTCTTCTGCCGCCAGAATCTATGAGAATAAAACAAGCTGAATGAGTGCTGTCAGAAAAATAAACAAAGACACCCAGTGTGCGTGTCAAAACAAGAGCATAAAACGGAAGCACCTTGTCTGCCCAGAAGTTCCTGGAGTTTTATCACAAGCTGTAGCAGAGAGCTGTAAAGTGGTTTTCTCGGCGGTCCTTTTGGGAGGTCGGATGAGAGAGCTATGGAATCGGAAACTCATGGCACAGAGGGGAAAGGTTCAGAAAGGAGAGCATAAAGAGCTAAAAGACGCCGAAGGAAGTGTTTTGGGAGTCTACTTGCGTTTGAAAATACAGTGGTACCTCGAGATATGAGTTTAATTCGTTCCGTAACCTTGAGGCGTGGGAAACTATGAGATACTCAAGTTGAGGTAAACTGGTGGGTCGTGTGCAGCCGGCTGATCCTTGTGATGACTCCTATCTCAACTGTTGCTCGTATTTCAAAGCAAAAGTCGCTTGCTCGACGGCTCGTATCTCAAAAATCTCGTATGTTAGGGCACTCGTATCTCGAGGTACCACTGTGGAGCCAAAGGCCCGCTTTGAAAATCACCTGGCGTGTGGCAGCTTCTCTGGTTTGGACTGTTCTAGATGGTTCCACCAAGTGTTATCATGTAGTACATCTCCTTCTGTGCCTGGCTTAGTTCACTTGGCATTATACACCCCAGATCCATCTGTGTTGTCCCAAATAGTGGTGTTTCCATGTTTTTTTTTAAGGCTAAATGATATTTCATTGTATGCATGAAACATGGACATTAGGTTGCTACCATATCTTGGTTATTGAGACTCATGAGGGAATGTGCAGGGAGGTGTGGATAATCTCTTTGAGGTCATAATTTCAATTCCTTTGGATATGTATTCAAGAGTGCAAGCACTGGCCGAGACTGGTTTGGCTCAGTGGATAGAGTGTCAGCTTGTGGACTGAAAGGTCCCAGGTTCGATTCCGGTCGGGGGCATGTACCTTGCTTGTGGGCACATCTCCACTGTGGGGCTTGCAGGAGGCGGCTGATCGATGTCTCTCTCTCGTAGATGTTTCTGACTTTCTATCTCTCTTCCTCTCTGTAAAAAAAATCAATAAAATATATTTTTTAAAAAAAGAGTGCAAGCACTGGATAGTTCTATTTTTAATTTTTGGGCAGTTCTCTTTTTAATTTTGGGGTAGTTCTCTTTTTAATTTTTTAAGAAATCTCCATACAGTTTTCCAGAGTGGCTGCACTAATTTACATTTTCACCAAGAGCATGACGGGTTTCTTTTTCTCCACACCCTTGTCGATACTTAATTTCTTTTTAATAGTCACCCTAACAGATGTGAGGTAATATTGCATTGCGGTTTTAATGTGCATTTCTCTGATGATTAGTCGTGTGGAGCACCTTTTTATATACTTATTGGCCATTTGTTTGGAAAAATGCCTATCCAGTTTCTTTAGTTTTTGCTATTGATTTATTTGAGTTGCTTATATATTTGGGATATTGACCCTTTACCAGAGGTATGGTTTATAAACACTGTTTTTGATTCTGTAGGTTGCATTTTTATTTGGTTGATTTTCCTTCACTGCACAGAAGATTTTCAGTTGGATGTAAATGCTCTGATCTATTTTTTACTTTTGTTGCCTGGGCTTTTGGTATTATATCCAACACATGATTGCCGAGGCCAATGTCAAGAGCCTTTACCCTATGCTTTCTTCTAGAAATTTCTTATTTTCAGTTCATTCTCCATTTGAGGCAAAGATTCCTTTTTTTTGAAAAAAAAATATTTTATTGACTTTTTACAGAGAGGAAGGGAGAGGGCAGGAGAATTAGAAACATTGATGGGAAAGGGACATGGATTAGCTGCCTCCTGCATGCCCCCTATTGAGTCTGTGCCAGCAACCAAGATACATGCCCTTGACCGGGATCGAACCTGGGACCTTTCAGTCTGCAGGCTGATGCTTTATCCAATGAGCCAAGGCAGAGGCAGAGATTCCTTATAAGCCAAGGAATGCCAAGGACTGCAGCAACCACTGGAAGCAAGGAGGGAGGCTTGGAATTAATTGTCCCTCCCATTTCCACAATGAACTCCCCCTGCCAACACCTTGATTTTGGAGTTCTAGCCTCCAGAAGTGAAGGTGTTTTGTTCATTTTTTTATGTCAACCCAACGGAATGATACACCTAGCTTACACAAAGAGTAAAAAAATGAGGTTTGAAAGCCCATTATAATCATGGTATCTATTTTGTATGAAGATTCTTACCAAATGAGATACGCTCAGGAACAAGGGGGAGAAGGAACACATTTTCAACTTTTATAATCATGAGTTTGAGATCAAGCTTCCCCACTGTTTTGCAAGTATAATTCAGAAGGAGGCGCTGATGGAGTTTCCTCTCCTCAAAAGCTGAACGGGATCCTAAACACAGGGAGAGAGAAAGAGATGCTCGAAGTAACAGCTCAAAGACCCACAAGGTGAGCCTGTCAAATTCATCAAAATAGACACATCCAAAACTGGTTTGGCTCAGTGGATAGAGCGTCAGCCTGTGGACTGAAGAGTCCCAGGTTCCATTCTGCCAAGGGCATGTACCTTGGTTGCGGGCACATCCCAGTAGGAGGTGTGCAGGAGGCAGCTGATCTATGTTTCTCTCTCATTGATGTTTTTGGCTCTCTTTCCCTCTCCCTTCCACTCTGTGAAAAATCAATAAATATTTATATATAAATAAATCCAATGCTCATGTATCTCTTTCACATGAGGATTAATGTTTCCTACTCAGAATATTTTAAGGATCTGATTCTAATGTTAATAACAACGGCAAAGAGAAAAAAAATCTCAGTAATCTTTGATCTAAGAAGTACAGTACATATATCTGATAAAGGTATTTACATGTCCTCTGTACTCCTTAACATTGGAATGGAAACAGTGAAAATCTCACCGTAGTACGTATACTTCTTTATAGTTTCACTTCTGTTCAAAGGGGAAAAAAACTAACAACACATCACTAATTAATGCAAGTGACATACTACATATCAGCAACTGTTTCATTACATTAATGTCCTGGTGTTTTCCTGGCACATTTTTTCTCCTGGGATTGCACGGGAAACATCAGCAATTTTTTCTGCTTTGCAATTAAAAATGGATATTTGTTCTTAACAATGGTCCTTAAGGACCCCGTGTCCAAAACGCTGATGTCGAACGCCACAAAGCTGCACAAGACTTGGAAACGCTTCAGACTTTGGGGGTAGAATTTAATCTCTGGGGAGCAGGAAAGAAAACAAACTGAGCGTGGTTTTCAGGCGTAGACTAGGTCTCTTCAACCTCGGGGATTTTGGAAGCAGAGACAAAGTATTTAATGAGGCTGCTTTTCTGGGCATCAGTTTCAGAGAAATGATGCATGTCCCTCTGGCACCTGCCATTCCTCCCGATGAGCCAGTCGAGAGATCTACTCAGGCCCGTTCAGCCGCGCTGTGTGCTCAGCTTGCTCCCAAAGTGAATGGTTGTCTGTTGCCCAGTCTGCAAACCTCACCTCAAATTGCAATTTCTATCTGTTTTTTTAAATGGTCCTTCCAGATGAGCCAATGTTGTCCAAACAGACCAGTTCAGACAGGTACAGCCCTGCCCACCCATGGTGTTTGCTGACCTTCAGGAACTCTGAAGGCCGACGGGACTCTTCTTTCTCATTCCACTGTTATGTTACTGAGTTTCAGATTTTGACCAGAAAAGGTAAACATTTTAGTCCCAGATATAGGTAGGTCTTGCTGTTCTGCTTTCTTCCTGCCTTGTTGCCCACAAAGGAGCATACAGTGGTACCTCGAGATATGAGTGCCCTAACATACAAGATTTATGAGTATGAGCCTTCGAGCGAGCGATTTTTGCTTTGAAATACATGCAACATTTGAGAGCATCTCATAGTTTCCCACACCTCAAGGTTACGCAACGAATTAAACTCGTATCTTGAGGTACCACTGTATATGCCTCCAATTGGATAGAATTTTCAAGGACCTGCAGAAGAGAGATTTTACCTCTCCTAAACTGTGGTCCTTTCGAGAAGAGAGAGGAAGTCTGAATGCCTGCCGAACAGAAGACCGTGGGTTTGCATAGGGACATGCCTCTGACTCAACTAGGATGTTGTTTCCGGTGCCTGAAAGGGACTTTTCTTTCTGATGAACAAATTTGGCATTTTAATCAAGGATGGCATGAGAAGAAGGTATTTATAAAAACAAACTATTTGTAAACAACTTCTGTTGCTTCCTAGTTCAACTTTGAGTTGGGCCTCATCTTAATATTGACATTTTTGAGTGTCCTCTCTAGATCAAATTACCTTACTCAAATCCTTGACTTGCTGGTCACTACTGATGCTGCTGATGGCTTTGGGTGTAGTTGCAGGGCTAAAATGGAATGTTTTTAAACTTCAAATTTCTGCCTTTTTTTTTCTTTTTAAAGAATATTAGCTAGAGCACACATGAATCATTTAATTTGAATAGCTAAAAGGATACCTGTCTCACATAATTCGGTGGTTCTTCAAACATAGACTTGTGCTTTTAAATTTCCAGCCTACAGTAATTGAGTGAATAAATCAATGAATGAGCGAATGGATGAATCAATGGATGAAATTAAGATTTTAGGGATATGTCGATTCTAAAAGGATTTTCGGACACATCAGAAGAAACATAGTAAAAGCCATAGAAATAGATCTTTGGAAGTTTTATGCCACTAAAAGGAGATGAGAAGAGAATATTTTATGGATATTTACCACATGAAATCATCAAGAAGATACATATAATCTCAAAAGATTTAGTCTAATTAATTAGTGAAAGAGTTGCTCTCCAAGGATATCTTCATGATTGCAGAATAGGGGATTTTTTTTAAAGGCACAATATCCACTAATTTCGGTTGAGATTCTATCCTCTCAATATAATGAAGAGAAAATATAGCAGCTGACAATTTTTTTTTTTTTTTTTGGAAACTGGGTCTCTAGTTACAAATCTCTATTATCTTGATTGGAGTGTATGCATATTTTTCTAAGTGGAGAGAATTTCTTAGGAATGTCTTCCAGCTCAGAATTAACTTCCATATGCATTCTCCTTGTGAGGAGAATTAAGCCCATATACTCAGTTTCAAAGAACAGATACTTTGGAACCAATGACAACCTACAATTCTTACCTCCATTTCCTTCACTCTCTCTAACATCTGATAGTTTCTCTAAGTTTTGAAACATCTAAGAAATTTAAGTTTTGCTCTTCAGCTACATTGCTACCTTCCTAATTCAGATACACTATTCACTGTTCGTGCATGGAAATGCTCCTGGCAAATGTTTGTAAAAAGAATATACTGTTACGTATAAAATACATTCTTGTATAATCATTAGGTAATTGCCTAATTTGTATTTGCATTCATTTACATGTTTTTATAAGTAGTTGCATTCACAAGTATAATCAAGTAAAAACTAACATTTTATTCTAATATGAAATGATGGTGAATGTAGGATAATTAAGCAGTATATTATTGCAATTAGTATAGGATTATTGAAAATAGCATAATATTACTTTGACACGAACAAAACACATTTTGAGTTTTTCATCTCATTATGTAATTCTTTTAATACGTGTAATGTTTGCTAATATTGACTATTCTACCCGAGACGTGAACCATTTTTGATCATCTTTGCCATCTTTCGCCCCAACACACACGTTTCCACTTGGGGCTCTCTTGCCCACCATTTCTTTGCTTCTGTCCTAATAGCTTTCCTTTCACGAATCCTTTTCCCACTTGAAAAATTCTGGAACCACTGAGTCCCTGCCCTCCCCCAGAGTTCAGGGTACCAGAGGTATGGAAGCAGCCACCAGTTGGCATGGCAACAGCTCTGGAGATGGCTGAGGAGGGATGGGAATGGATTCAGCCCAGAAGGAGAGACACACACGTAACTGCTTTGACAATGGGTAGAGGGAGGAGGAGAGGAAGCGTCTTTCCCAGACACTCCTGTTGGCATTTCTGAGCATTTCCAGGATTTAACCCAGAACCAGCAAGGGCTAGGATGGCATCAAGGCCAGTTCCATTGAACAGGAATTTTCTGGGCACATTTCATCTGCCAAGCCCTGCAGAAGGTACCAGAGGTAAATCTTGGTAAAGATATGTCTCTTAAAATCAGGGCGCCTGTGGGGAGAGAGACGTTAAGATGCGATAGTTAAATGTGACTAGTGTCAAAATTGGAGGAATTATCTTCACACCATGAGAATGAACAGAGGGAGGGAGTCTAGCTCAGACTTGGGTGTTTAAGGATGGCATCCTAGAGGCAGTGATGTTTTCACTGAGACCTGAATGCATGTTGAAATTAGCCAGCGAAATGGTGAGGGTTTGTACTAGGGAAGGTTCTGGAGAGAAACATGATTTTAAAAGTTAAGAGTATGTGCTAGGCCCTAACTGGTTTGGCTCAGTGGATAGAGCATCAGCCTGCAGATTGAAGGGTCCCAGGTTCAAGTCTGGTTAAGGGTATATACCTTGGTTGTGGGCATATCCCCAGTAGGAGGTGTGCAGGAGGCAGCTGATTGATGTTTCTCATTGATGTTTCTAACTCTCTATGCCTCTCCCTTCCTCTCTGTAAAAAATCATAAAATATATTAAAAAACAAAAAGAGCATGTGCTGGGACCCGGATGTTCAAGACAGATCGTGGGTAGAGGAGGAGACTATGTATTGCTGCATCCTCCCATCCTCCTCTTCTCCCCGGCTTTTTTCCTAACCCGAAAACACATTAAATCTCATATTTCTTGCTGATGTTGCTAAAACAGTAGATAAGTTATTGGGAGAGAGAAGGCTTTAAAATGCAAATCTCTTGGAGATGTTGCGCTGGCTTTACTAAGTTTGGTGAAAGTATACATTAGAACGTGAGATTCATTTCCATCTTGATGTTGAGAGCACATAACAAACAGGAACCCAATCTGATGCTCAGATCCAGACAGAAATAACGGCGACTAGAACCAGAGCTACATCCATTCAGCTTATTCTTGGCTTGAAATGAGTCTAAGAGCTTCTGAAACGGGAAATACTCTGATTCTATTTCTGAGAAATGAGTCATACATTCGGTGCCATAGAAACATGACTTTCAAAATGCTAGAATGAGAAGAGGAGGGAGGGAGGCAAGGAGTCGTGGAGAAGATCGAGAGGTAAAGAGAGAAACCATTGGGTTTTCAAAGCTTTAGTGTTGCCAAAAGCTTTGTGCATCTCTCAGTGGGGATGGCTGACCCCCTTACCTCATCTTGTTGGCTGGGTAGCCCTTTTATCATGAAACTTCCATTAATTTCACCTTGAGATAGTGTTTTTCAACACTTGGAAGAAGCACTATGTTTTTGGATTTCCCCCTCAATACCATACTCTATTGGGAATGACTTGAACAGTTTGTCAATGTGTGTATTTCTGTTCTTTGAAATGCAAATGTTTTCATTGTGGAGCTGTTCCCGGAAGAGAGAATGAGCTACTTCTAGAATCTACGTAGTCCTGCTGAGATTGTGGGTTACTTCACGATATTAAGAAGACTCAGGAAGGGACAGTGTTCTAAAGTCTGTACATTTTGAGTAAAAACTTGAGAAGCTTCCGAATCTGAAATTCTTTCTCTTACCACTTTTTCTTTTTTTTTTTTTTAATATTTTATTGATTTTTTTACAGAGAGGAAGGGAGAGGGATAGAGTTAGAAAACATCAATGAGAGAGAGACATGGATCAGCCGCCTCCTGCACGCCCCCTACTGGAGGTTCGTCCACAAGCAAGGTACATGCCCTTGACCGGAATCGAACCTGGGACCTTTCAGTCCGCAGGCCGACGCTCTATCCACTGAGCCACACCGGTTTCGGCACAACTCTTTCTTTATAACTATTTATTATTTGGGGTTTCCCTTCGGCAAACTAAGTACAATCCAAAAACCTTCGGCATATTATATTCTACTAGTAAACTTGTACCTAAGGGCTCAGCAAATAGATGGCCTAATGAGGTTTGTGGTTGTTTCATGAAGACAAGTTTTTGCTTTTGTTTTGCGGGTGCCAGGACGTCGCAGTAACATCTGTTCCGAGTAAATAAAACCTACCAGGTAGACGGCGAGGATTTTCTCCGAATGCCACCTCCATCCATTTAGTAGAGAATATTAAGCAAACTTGGAATCAATCATGTCGGGTCCATTTACATTAATGAGGAAGACAATGCTGAATTTCCTTCCCTCACATTCTGGCACAAACTCTTTCAGGCGCCGAGATAATTATGTGTGCAAGGCTGCTAATGAGCAAACAGTGCCAGCTCAGGACTTACTTGGGGAGAAGGGAGCATCCTGAAGGCATAGATGCCACGGTAATGCAGATCTTGGCTCCTGGCATCCGAGATGAATGAGAAAGAGCAAGCAGTTCACCGGCAGTTCAGATGTAGTGCGCACCCTCTTTCCCTGCCCCCCTCATCCAATAGCCCAGAGGCTCCTCTATCTCCACCAGCTCCTATGAAAAAGAAAGCACTTGTGGATACTATATTTTCAAATGGCATTTCTGGAAATGGTCCCCATTTAGATAGAGTTGTGAACATTTTAAGAAAAAATTCTATGTATGAGAAGGTCAGCGGTTATGGGTTGAATTTTATCCACCCCTCAGAAAGGCAAGTGGAAATTCTGATCCCCAGGAGCCCTGAACGGAACCTCACTTGGAGATGGGATCTTTGCTGAGGTAATTCAGTTCATTAGGTGGGGCCCTAAACCAACGTGACTGGGGTTCTTATGAAAAAAAAAAGGGGGGGGATTTGGACAGAGACACGGGCATTCACCCAGGAAAGATGGTGTGAAGACACAGAGGGAGAAGACAGTCATTGGATGGAGGCATCTACCAGCCCAGGAAGAGATGTCAGAAGCTAGAGCAGACCAGCAGGGACTTCCCCCGGCAGCCCCCAGAGAGAGCGTGGGCCTGGATCTCAGACTTCTCGGCACCAGAACTGTGAGATGATCCATTTCTCATGTTTTCAGGTAGCCATCTGGTTTTTGGTACTTGGTAACAGCAGCCCTAGCCAATGAGCACACCAGCCCTGTGGTTGAAAGCACAGGCTTTGGGATGCTGGAACCCTAAGATTGTACTCAAGAAACTTCCAAAGCAGCCATTCTCAACCTGTGGGTCGAGACCCCTTTGGGGGTCGAATGACCCTTTCACAGGAGTTGCCTAAGACCATCGGAAAATGCAGATATTTACATCATGATGCATAACAGTAGCAAAAGATCATGGTTGGGGGTCACTGTATGCAAGGGTCGTGGCCTTAGGAAGGTTAAGAACCACTGTTCCAAAGGATGAGTTTCGGAAATATTTATAGAATGGCAGTGTCACTGGGACAAGGATTTCCAGCTATTCTGTGTCACTCAGAGGAAAGAACTAATACTATTTTACAATTTTTTACATATGCTCCTATGGTGTGTGTGTGTGTGTGTGTGTGTGTGTGTGTGTGTGTGTGTGTGTAATTTACACTGTTCTCTACTTCTCTATAAAGCACCAACCTGGGAGAACCTAGGAAAAGAGATGAGAGAGGAGCTGAGGGAAGAAAGCAATTGCTAGTACCTTGTGGGGGAAAATTATTTCCAAGTAAACATACTAAAATTGTGGGAAATTATTTAACCATCTCCTTGAAAGAAGTGAAAAAATACACTAGCAATGTACTGTAGGTTGATCACCCTTACTCGAGAGCTGTGTGGCAAACCTGCCTTTCATAATACAGAGGTGTTTGTGGCATTACTTTCATGTCAAAGCCAATGACAGTAATCTCCGAATCCCAGATTTCAATATATTCTTAACTTAGAAAACGAATAGATAGATTTACTTTTTAACAACAAAAAATCTGAGCATTTGGTTTCTAAAGAAAACTTTACTCTTAGAACTCATATTTGCTTCACTAACCTCTCCATCACCTCCATCACAAATGATGCAGGCTCATCAAGAAATCCCCACTATTTACATTCCTTGACTTTAAAAAATATATATATATTTTATTGATTTTTTTACAGAGAGGAAGGGAGAGGGGCAGGGAGTTAGAAACATCGATGAGAGAGAAACATCAATCAGCTACCTCTTGCATACTTTCAACTGGAGATGTGTCTGCAATCAAGGTACATGCCCTTGACCAGAATCGAACCTGGGACCTTTCAGTCTGCAGGCCAATGCTCTATCCACTGAGCCAAATGTGTTTTGGCTACATTCCTTGACTTTTGCTAAATATTACCATTTGCATATAAATAGCATAGTTTCAAACAGTTCCCTTCTCAGAGATGCCCTTAAGTTTACTCAAAGACGTTCCGTGTATCTCCAGGGTTCAGCCACATAATTGGGGCTGCTATTTCAGAGTGGGTCTTTAGAAGACCAAGAATAATCCTTGATATCAGAAGTCAAGTGTGTCTCCCATCCCACCCTCCCAGCCCCCCCAAATATTATTTGATGTGATTAGAAGAGCCTGAACTCTGAGTCATGTCTTGATGGATAAAGATTTGGCCCCTTGACCTAAGTTTGTTACCAGCGATTAATCTTAAATTGGATAACGTGCACGCTATGGCTTACCATGTAGATGATAGATAGTGTTGTTTCTTGTGGAGAATAGAAATGGAGGGTGAGAAATACATTACCGAGAGACATTTATTTCTAAAAATAACTAAACTATATTTTGTTTCTCTGGTGCCTGAGGCCAAAAGAATATCTCCAGCATCAAATACGTACAATGTGAATGGGAATAAATCTAGCGAATGCTTTCGGGTAAGCAAACAAAGTAGCACTAAAATATCCCAGGTATTCTCAGGGTAGCGTGTCCCACCTGATGCTTGAGCTTTCACTTCTGTTGACTCTCAGATTTCCCCCATTTTTCTTCAAAATTTTATTTTATTTTTTAAAATATATTTTATTGATTTTTTTTTACAGAGAAGAAGGGAGAAGGATAGAGAGTTAGAAACATCAACGAGAGAGAGAGAGATCGATCAGCTGCCTCCTGCACACTCCCTACTAGAGATGTGCCCGCAATCAAGGTACATGCCCTTGACCGGAATCGAACCTGGGACCTTTCAGTCCGCAGGCCGACGCTCTATCCACTGAGCCACACCGGTTTCGGCTTCTTCAAAAGTTTAGAAAGAAGTTTCTGGCTTTGGTGACAGGTGGACAGGCTTTGTTCTGAACCGTCACCCCGTGGCATGTTAAGAACGCTCCAGTTCCTGATACTCAGCGGGTCATTGTTCATAGTCATGGCCAAAAGTGACATGAAATAAACCAGTTGATAGCAGCTCATAATTGCATAGAATAAGTGCGCCGATTTCTTTCTATCACTTAAGAAAGAAAGGCTCTTTTGAGGCGAAACAAATTTCTCATTGGTGACAGGCAGGGGGGCGAGCTAACGTTTGCCATTGTCAACGGCGAGAGACATGAAGGACCTGCTTGGAGCTGGTGTGAAAGCAAACCCCTGTGCGACCATCTTTTCCTCTTGAAACTCCTGTTTGCTTCAACGTGCACTTAAACAGCCGAGACTATCATGCTGCCTCTTGCTCGTCAGGATGGCGCGCTGAGCACTCTCTCATTTGCAGGCTGCCTTTTGCTCTGATTATGCTTTTTCTGCCTCTTTTGAATCTTTCTTACTTCGCTCAATGCCAACCATTCTTGTCCCACTTCCCATCCTTTCCCAGTGTTTCCAGGTGTCAAAAATTCATCTCGAAAACCAAGGTTTTGATGGATAATGACAATACTTTACCCATCAGAAAGGGATTTGCAATTTAAAGGAGTAATTCTGGAGGTGGAAAGCCACACCCCACATTAGAATATTCAGTGATGGAGTCTGTGGTTCCAGGGGAGGTGAATGGAGAGGTCTTTTTGGTGGGGAAAATGTTTTCCAGCTCCTTCTCGGGTAACCTTGCCTGGACAGGGACTTTGCTTATGTTGCTCAGATATAACTGGGCATGGAATGTGTAGCTGTAAAACTCTGGGTCACTGAGCCAAAGTGTGAACATGTAGGTATACAGAAAGTAATTAGATAATAAAATTTACAATTATGTGTAGACTTCCTTATAATGGCCCTCAACCTTGAAGACTCTTCATAGGAAAGTTTGGAGAAAAACAACTAATTTCAATAGCAACAACAATAAAACCTACACAAGATGTTTATATATAAACACGAGCTGGCTGCAGTATAACTGTTCTACAAATGGACGCATATTTTGCAAATTAGATGGTCTCTGTTCTTTCGAAATGTCTCACTGACAAAAGTTTATTTGGGGCTGAACCCTGGGCATTACTGTAAGAAATGTTCACGTTATTATCAGTGACAGCCTGAAAGTGCTTTTCGATTTTTAAAATAGAATTTCAATTTGCTTGTTTTTATACAGCTGTAACAATGGAAAAGCGGTTTTATACATTTTTAGCATCTCTTTGTGAATAAAGTTTGTTTTCGATGTGACTCTCAAGCATTTGAAGAAATATTATTATTAAAAGTCGTGATTAGTAATTGCCTGTAGCCAGCTCAATCATAAAACCAACCATAAAAATCTATTTTTATGAAGGTAAGTTCAGGTTTCTCATTAAAGGAAAAATTGAAAAGCCTTTATTTATAAGTTCCATATAAATTCACTTGTTAATATTGTTCCTCTACCATTTTTATTCTGTTTTTCTCACATTGCCATATTATGCTGCAAATGCAACTTTTTTTTTTCACCAAGCCCTATACAGATCCCTCCCAAATCCATTCCAGTTTATCCTGTGTGTCATAGAGACATACTCATTTTTTACGTGCACTAAAACCTAAAAGTGATTGGAAGGCGCTGTCATGGTCCCCATTGGATGCTAATTAGCATGGCAGAATTTAAAATGATGAGATCCACTTTTATGTCCAGAGCTGCAGACAGTCAACCACATTAGAGCAGATTTGTGCTGTTATTGGCAGAATCAATTGTGTTATTCCTCTTGAAAATAATTTTTTTTATGGTTTAAAATAATTTTAAGGTACATTGGTACCCGTTGCTTCAGGGGAAATAGGAAACAGCAACTTTTGTGTTTTGGCAAAGATTGCTTGCCTCAATTGTCATTGGTATATGGACATATATATACGTGGGCATGAGGAAGTAGAAGATAAATTCACACAGAGGATAAGGGAAAAAAATGATCAAGATCTCCATCAGTTTTCTTTTGTGATGCCTCGTTGTCGTGATGAACTTCTGTGACAGGTTAAGGTGGCTCTAACTTAGGCCCTCAGGAACCCCGAAAGGAATTCATCTTATAAGATTTGTGGATCCTGATTGTTTTGCATTCATAACCCCCAAGAGTTGTTTAGGCATGGCATTTTTTCAAAAGTGGGAGATCTCTTTCTGATCTAGATGCCCAGACATGGAGGCTAGCATTTGAGAATAATGAGTACATTTGTAAATATTTAGATGATGCGTGAATTCTTACTAGAAGCTACTAGTAAATTCATGGGATCCCAAGAAGAATACTTCCTTAACTAGATGTACCATTAAAGGCAATTCTGTCATTGTTTCTCCAAATAGCATGTGCGTGCATACACACACACACACACACACACACACACACACACACACATGGTTCACACAGAACTTCTTCAAATCTTGATGAGATTAGCTTTCAATGGCGGACTAAAATGTTGATGGGCCAGATTCTTCACGTGTGTTAGCTTGGCATT
Organism: Lasiurus borealis; assembly: GCA_004026805.1. NCBI lineage: Eukaryota > Metazoa > Chordata > Mammalia > Chiroptera > Vespertilionidae > Lasiurus > Lasiurus borealis. Next base: position 53,786 of record PVJN01006212.1, on the reverse strand, counting down.
TGGAAACACAGATGCTTCCCTGTTCTAGAAGTTTCTTTGGTTCTTAAGATACTGCTGTTGCTTAACTAAATTGATAAGGTCTGTACTTGAGTAATGAATGAAAATATAAGGAGATATTACCATAAGGAGGGGAAGGGTAAGAAAGCACCAAGCAGATAATATGAAGAAGTATACATACGCATTTTTAGAATTACACTGTGTTTTGGAGGAGAATAAACACTTTGGCATTTCTTCATTACAGAATGTTTAACTTAAGAGGTGATTTAGGAAATTAATAAGTAGAACTTTAGAAAAATATGTGAAGGACACTATAAATAAAACCTGAATTTTAAACAACTTTAGGCAGAAAGATTTAGGATTGAAGTCTCTACAATGAATTCCATATCTACTGCATGAAAGTCAACATTTAGATGCAGGATAAGGGGAATTGACATCCTTAAAGCAAAAGATGGATTGTGTAGAATCCAAAACAAAAACACGCTGACTAATACATTCCAACTTAAGTATTATATACCAGGAAAGAGAGATCACTCCTACAGTTTATTTTGTAAGAAATCTTGGCTTGAGATGACTTCTTGCTTTTTTTGCCTATTTTCTTCTACATCATTCCCTCTAATACATAATACTTAATAATGGGTATAATTCAGATAGGATTATATTGTATGTATTTATTTTTATTTAATTTTTTTTTCATTTAAGCTCTAGAGCTCAAACTAGTGACTATCAAGTTGTTTCTTTCTGGAATTTGTAGAGATATTATACTACTTTACAGTATTATGCTGGTTATTATACTCAGCAGCCATTAACTCCCACAGGAAGTAAGGAGGTTATGAGTTTTTTCCAATAGGAGAAAAATTGAAAATAAATCAAAAAGAGGAATAAAAACATAATTATAAAACGGGTAACTCGCTTCATTATTTTCACGCAACAGAGCTGAGGGAACATGGGCAAAACCCAAGTACGAGCAATTTTGCTCTTTTATAGCTGGAGAAAAGGAAGTTTCACGAACCGTATTAGAATGCTATATGTGTAAACAAGTAAAGCGCATAAATAACATTAATGAGGAAATTATATTATTCTTAACTCATCTTACAAAATATAAAAGCAAGTAGGCAAGCAGACATAAAGACAGAAACACACACATTTTTTTCTTTTTCTTTTTTTTTTAACTTTAACAGAAGCCACAGCACTGCAATCTTTTCTGTAAGTGGACTTGAAAACCTTAAGTGCCAAATACTTCTCTATCCCAAAACCATAATTAAGGCTGGAGGGTTGGGAACTCTCAAAACACTTCTGAAACCTGATACGCCCAAAAGATTGTACTGGCTGAACGTGTAAGTGGGTTAACCAAGGGTAGACAAAGCCCTGAATGGCTGGCCTATTACCAGTCACTGAAGGGTGTTTAGAGGCGGAAGTCTATGTGAAGATTATGTCACAGCAAAGCCAAGGGCCTCTTAAGGGCAGTTTCAGGGCAGGGATTCTGCCCAGTTTTTGACCTTCTTAAATAGAAATTCCAGAATGATACCTTCATTCTCTGGGACTTCATGTATAGTCCCCAGAAAAACACAGTAGCTAGTCCAGGCTGTACCGCAGGTAGCGTTAGGTCATCTCATTGTAACAGATGAATGCCAAATGAACTGTTATGTACCAGGAAAGAGAAGGTCATTCCCAGAGTTCATTTTGTATGAGACATAGATTTGAGATGACTTCATCTTTTTTTGCCCATTGTCTTATATATAATTTCCTCTAATAATGGAGAATTCAGATATAATTACATTTTGTAAGGAAAAAGGAGAAGGAATCATGTAATGAGACTAAAAATGAACCATTCTGACCTCTTCCATGTCTAATGCATTGAGTATGTCTTGTTTAGACCAGCCTTGTTATTAGCTTTGACCAATAAACATTTTAGATTTTAAAATAATTTTAATTTTCAATTACAGTTGACTACAATATTAAACTAGTTCCATCAGTCAACTGGGTATAATGGACATTTGCAGACTACTTTATTCAACAGCAGCAGAATACACATTCTTTTCAAGTTCACATGGAACATTCAACAAAATAGATCACATTCTGGGCCAGATAACACACTTTACCCAAATGTAAAAGAATAGAAACCATACAATGTCTATTCTCAGCAACAAGAGAATTAAACTAGAAAGATAGATGGAAAATGCAAAAAATACTTGGAGGTTAAACAACACACTTTTAAATAATACATGAATCAAAGTAAAAATCTCAAGAGATTAAAAAAATATTTTGAACCAAATAAAAAGAAAACACAACTTATCAACATTTTTGGGATTTGATGATAGCAATTATAGAAGAAAATTTATAGCAATACATGAATATATTAGATGAAAAATATAAAGTTAGTCTAAGATTATACCTTAAAAACTAGAAAAAAGAGAGCAAGTTAAATTCCAAGTAAGCAGGAAAACAAAAAGAAATAAGAATTGGAACAGAAATTGACTGGAACAGAAATTGAAAACAAGAAATCAGTATAAAAATTAATAAAATCAATAAACCCAAAAGCTAGTTCTTTGAAAAGACCCATAAAATTGATAACCTCTAGCCAAACTAACGAAAGAGAGAGAACACAAATTACTAATATAAAAAATAAAAAAATGATATCTTTACAGATCTCATGCACCTTAAAATAATACAGGGGTACTAAGAACTACTATGAGCAATTCATGACCATAAACTTGATTACCTTCAACATAAAATTAAACTGTAGTACTTTCAAAAGCAGATATAGAAGACTATCTTGTAACTTGAAATAGGCAAATATTTGGAAAACTATTTGCAGCACAACTTATGGGATAAATTCTGGGAATATGAAGCTCTTCATTTATATTTCATGTACCCTTCTGTTCGAGAATTAAGCTTCTCAATTAAAATGTAAAATAAACAAATGTAACAAAAACATCCAAGTTTTTAGCATCACGTTTCAATTAGCAAAATTCTTAGAGAGCTTCTAGGATGATACGCAAGTGTGTATCAGCAATAACTCCCCTTTAGCACGGACTCAGCTGTTTTCCCACCTCCTTACTATATCAGCACAGTCTCCCTTTCTGGAAAGACCAGAGGCCCAGTGCACCAAATTCATGCATGAGGGGTTTCCTTAGCCCAGCCTGCACCCCTCCAATCTGGGACCCCCTCGGAGGATGTCCGACTGCTAGTGTAGGCCCAATCCCAGGAATCGGGCCTATACCGTCAGTCGGACACCCCTCTCATCATCCTGGACTGCTAGCTCCTATTTGCCCACCTGTTTGCCTCCAACTGCTCGCCCCCTTGCTGGCTTGATCACCCCTCACTGCCTCTGTGTGCCAGCCTGATAGCCCCTAACTGTCCCCTCTCTGCTAACCTGGTCACTCCTTACTGCCCCCTCTGCCAGCCTAGTCAATTCTCACTGCCCTCCCTTCCATGCTAATTGCCCCTAACTGTTCCCCGCTGCTGGCCTGGTCATCCCCAACTACACCTCATACCCTCACTGACCTGGTTGCCTCTTACTGCCTTCTCCCCTCCTGGCCTGGTTGCCCACAACTGCCCCCTTCTGCCAGTCTGGTTCCCCCTCACAGCTCCCCTTGTTGGTCTGGTTGTCCCTCACTAATCACCCCCCCCTGCCAGCCTGGTTGTAGGCAGCCATCTAGTGAAGGCGTGATGGTCAATTACAGTGGTATCTCGAGATACGAGTTTAATTCGTTCCGTAACCTTGAGGCATGGGAAACTATGAAGTGCTCGAGTCGCGGTAAACTGGTGGGTTATGTGCAGCCGGCCGATTCATGCGATTACTCCTATCTCAAATGTTGCTCGTATGTCAAAGCAAAAATCACTCGCTCGATGGCTCATATCTCAAAAATCTCGTATGTTAGGGCACTCATATCTCGAGCTACCATTGTATTATATAGGATAAACAAAATGAAATAGAAACTTCCCTATGAAATAATCAAGGGAGCATAGAACAGCCTAGAAATGCATAGTTTATATATACATACTACGGACATGTAGATTAAAAAAAAAATCTCGTCTTTATGTTACTTTTTATTTAGTACTGTTCTAGAACTTTCTTCTCCTAACACGATAAAGCTTATTTGCTGTCTGAGATGCATCACTGGTGAGGCAAGTCACTGTTTGCTTGCATCCCGAGTAACCCTGGAGGACCCGGCCGTGGCTGTGTCCAGTCACCCGAGACTTTGGCAAGTCCTACTGCACAGCGTTCTGCTGAGAGCTTCCTTGATGACAAGATAATTCTGCATCTGAACCATGTGTATCGGCAGTTTAATAGACATCCTTGTATATATAAAGCTTTATCTGGTGACCACACTGCCCGAGACGGTCTGAGTCTTTCTGTGCTGCCTGCGATTGATGGAACCGAGCTCATTTCCACCCGGGAGAGGCCGCTGCTCGTCCTGCATTGATTTCTGGCTGGGACTGCTCACCAGGGAGCCATTGTTAGACTCTCCCGGGAGAGCATGCGAGCCCAGGGTTCAGACAGCTTTTATCGCCGAGTCACTTACAGAACCTTCCCAGAACCCAATTACACCCCGGCTCAAGGAGAGAGGACAGTTAGTTTGTCTCGCCAGCAAGGAAAATGTACTGGGCAGGGCTCCAAAATCGCAACACCAAATGTTTATACAGGGGTGGGTGGGCAAAGTATAGCTTGACAGCTTTGAGTTCGCAACACACAGTTTATTGTGTGTTATTAGTTATTAATTATTGTATTATTCTCCATATGGCCAACTGTACACCTCCCTTTGCCCACTCCTGGATCTTCCTATTAGATTAGTGTTTTTCTGCAGTACTTTATTTTATTGCATTTATCAGGGTGACATTGGTTAATTAGGCAGATGGAAAAAGTCAAGAAATACATGATTTCACTCATATGTGGGATATAAAACTAGATGGGTGTTTTTTTAATTGAAAAGTGCTATAGGGATGTGGTAAACAGTATGAGAATATGAACAATGAAAATCAATTCCTTCCACCGTGGGACCCTAATATTTATCCTTAGGGGCGACCCCACGAACAGTTCCTTGGACACTGCCAGGAATGGCTTATCTGCATGTATAAGCATGCCTCATCACGTGAATTTTATGATATATACTACAGATATCACACGTATATAAATAAAATACAAAGACAGACCTACAATACACATCCTTGTGCAAATATGTTTTAGGTCTATGTTCATTTACACATGGTAAAATGTGCTCTTTTTGATGTGCACTTCCATGAGTTTGAGCAATGCGTAGAGTCACGGGAACACAATAATCAAAGTACAGAACAATTCAATCACTCCGCTCCCTAAAAATTATTCTCACCTGCTACCTCTTGTGGTCAACTCTTCCCGCAAACTTTAAGTTCTAGCACTCGGTAACCTGTTTTTCTCCCTATAGCCTTGCTTTTTCCAGAATGTCATAAAAATGGAATCATAGCATGTAACCTTTCAGTCTGATTTGTTTCATTTTGCAATATGTATTTGAGATTCATCCATGTTGTACATTTTGACAGTTCGTTTTTATTGCTAAGTAGTATTGTATGGATGTACAGTGGTACCTCAAGATACGAGTTTAATTCGTTCCGTGACCTTGAGGCGTGGGAAACTATGAGACGCTCGAGTCGCGGTAAACTGGTGGGTCGTGTGCAGCTGGCTGATCCACGCTATTACTCGTATCTCAACTATTGCTCATATTTCAAAGCAAAAATAGCTCGTATCTCAAAAATCTCGTATGTTAGGGCACTCGTATCTCGAGGTACCACTGTACCACAGTTTATTTACCCATTTCGGATTTGAGGGGCATCTCGGTTGTTTCCAGCTTTGGTTATGAAGAACAAAAGCTGCTACAAATACTCCATGGGTAGGTTTTTGTAGAAACAACAGTTTTTATTTCCCTTGGGCAAATATCTAGGAGTGGATGCATATTGCTTTTTAACCTGATATATTTTGAATATCCTTTATAAGAAAGAGCTAATATGCAAATGGTCATCACATCCTCACACCATCACATAGTAAAGGCTCAGACACTCAACACTGGGGAGAGAGGAATGGGTACCAGCCAGGCACAAATGAGCTCACGAGAGAGGAATGGGGACCAGCCAGGCACAAATGAACTCGTGAGAGAGGAATGGGAGCCACTCAGGCTATGGCTCGGGAGAGGGACAAGCCTCCAACCCCATTGTCTCGGGTGCCAGCAGCTGGGGCTGCAGTCTGGGAGAGGGACAAGGCACATGTCTTGTGGTCCCAGGCACTAGCAGCTGCACCTGTGCCTGTGGTCCAGGAGCAGGACAAGCTGACACCTTGTGGTCCTGGGTGCCAGCGGCTGCACCTGTGCCTGCGGCCTGGGAGAGGGACAAGCTGCTCACCCCAGGATCCTGGGCGCCTTTGGCTGTGGCTGACCCTGGTGAAGCCGGTCTGGGTTCTGGGTACCTGTGGCTGGCCAGAGGGAGGGAAGCCTGGGTCCTGGGTGTGGGGTGAGGCAGAAGCAGTTAGGGGCAATCAGGCCAGCAGGGGAGCAATTAAGGACAATCAGGCCGGTAGGGGAGCAGTTAGGGGCGATCAGGCAGGCAGGCAGGTGAGTGGTTAGGAGCCACTGGTCCTGGATTGTGAGAGGCAGTCAGACATCCCTCGAGGGATCCCAGATTGGAGAGGGTGCCGGCAGGGCTGAGGGACATCTCCCGCCCCATGCATGATTTCATGCACTGGGCCTCTAGTTATTTAAGATTAGCATTAAAAACACATGCAACATATATATCCTACAAACCTGCTTCTCTGGAGAGGATGTATCTCAGGCTCTAGCTCCTCCGTCATTGCCCCGAAATATCCTTGGCCTTGAGAGGTCTGAGTTCAATTTCTCTTCTTTCCTCATTTTCTAAAATGAACAACTATGTATTTTCTATCTAATAATGGGGAAACAGCAACAAACTCTGGGTCCAATTTTTCTGAACGTGAATTTATAAAAATTAGGCTGACTCTAATTGGCTGGCTTAATGTTTTTCAAACGTTTTAAGATTTTGTAACTGAATTCAAGCAGCAGTTTCCGAAGCCTGAATTTATAAACACAAGCTGCCTTAAACTACTGGAGCATTTTGTTGAATGTTTTTGCTAATGCTGTTGCTCCGTGTTGATATCAAAAGAATTCACTTATAAACAAGCTTGGCAAATGTCTCTGACGTGACTGGTGCTCGCAATTTGAAAGCGTTTAATGCAGTGAAATAATTGGTTATGTGGGGGAACGACAGGGAATAACCAGCTGGGTGTTTCAACCGTGTGTAAATAGCCACTGTGCGATTTCCCAAGAAGAGAGATAAGGAACACAGACAGAAGTGTAAACTCGGGGAACTTCATACAGGTTTATAAAGTTTCTTAGCGCCCAACTCTCTGTCCGACTGCTGTCCCTAAAATACACCTGTGGGTGTCTCCAGGCATCTGGCCTCTGATTCATAGATAACAGTAGAGTAGTGAGATTAATATAAGGTATTTACCATATAAAGTCCCATAATATTTTTACTTTGAGGAATGAGGGGGTCCTTGTTAAAGAGAATCTCTGACATATACAGTGGTACCTCGAGATACGAGTGCCCTAACATACGAGATTTTTGAGATACGAGCCCTCGAGCGAGCTATTTTTGCTTTGAAATACGAGCAACATTTGAGATAGGAGTCATCGCGCGGATCGGCCGGCTGCAAACGACCCACCAGTTTGCCTAGACTCGAGCGTCTCATAGTTTCCCACGCCTCAAGGTTACAGAACGAATTAAACTCGTATCTCGAGGTGCCACTGTATTGCCTTGTGTTGTGAGCTGAGTTGTGTCGCCTCCAAATCCATATGTTGAGATCCCTAGGATTCTGCTGAGATAGAGCAGCTCTTCCTTGTTTACTCTATGATTAGATATCCTTTTCATTAAGGGTCATTGTCAACCCTATTGGACCACGTGTAGAATTCTCATCTATCTTATGCATCCTGCTTGTGCTGCCCTATATTTCCAGAGCTTGGTCTCTCCTTAGAATTTTGAGAAACTTTCCTATTGACTATCTCTTGCACATTTTCTCAGAGGATGTTTTTTTTAAAAAATATATTTTATTAATTTTTTACAGAGAAGAAGGGAGAGAGAGAGAGTCAGAAACATCAATCAGTAGCCTCCTGCACAAACCCCAATGGGTATATGCCTGCAACCAAGGTACATGCCCTTGACCAGAATCGAACCCGGGACTTTCAGTCCTCAGGCCAATGCTCTATCTACTGAGCCAAACTGGTTTCAGCCAGAGAATGTCTTTTATTAGCCAATCTGAGTTAGCAAAGAAAATAATTTTTAGTCCTGACAATAATGGCTTGGTTTCATATTTTGTTATTTTGTGTTTGTGGTTTTTAATCAGCACTTATCTCAACTTTTGGAATACCCAGTGCCTATAATGTATTGTAACTCTTAAGGCACCTAGGAGCAATGTCTTTGTTCAATTTTTAAAATATTATTTCAGTTTTTATAGAGCACCAATGTAAGAATTATTTATGTTGCCAGATATTATAGACTTTGGCAGGGAATAGAGTCTAATAAATACTTCTTAATTAATTGTAAGGATGAATAATAAGTTAATAAATGGGAATTAGTGTTGAGGTTTAAATTAAAAGGTAAAAAAATGCGTTAGAACCACCACTGAAATTATATATACAAATATTGGCAGTGATGTTATTAATGATCTGATTCTTGGATGTATGTGTGTGTGTATACCGTAAGCCAGGATGATCAGTCATTTAAGAGTGGAGAGAGATTGAAAGACTTTGACAAGTGGCAGATGTAATCAGTAAATGTAGTTCTCTGACAAATGATCAAGGAAAAATAGGACTATTTTGCAATAAGGAGTTATTGCATAGCCCTGAAGATTAAAAAGGAAAAAAATCTTATCAGCAATAGGTGACATATTAGTTTATGGGTCTTCAGTTGTGATTACTACAGGCAAAACCGAAATGATCCTTTGTTTTGGGATTATAAGTGGCCATAGGGAACTTTAAAATAACAATCCAGTCAGCAATCATAGAGAAGAAGATGTAGATTTTTAAAACCCAAATGAAGAGAACATAGAATCTTGATGATTGTGACATCGGAGATGTAGGACAATCAAGCATTTAACAATTTAGTGAGATTCCTTGTTATCCTAGGAAATTACTGGTGTTTTTATAATGTGTGGGTGGCATTTTTGAAATCTGTCTTACCTCAAATTTACACTGTCCTTTAAAACTATAATTTCTGAAGTGTAATCAAGGAAATTGTTTACACTGGCCCAGGTCCTGGGCTTGCTTTAGAATAGGTTTCTTTTTTCAAAATATATTTTTATTGATTTTTCACAGAGAGGAAGGGGGAGGGATAGAAAGTTAGAAACATGGATGAGAGAGAGACATCGATCAGCCGCCTCCTGCACGCCCCCTACCGGGGATGTGCCCGCAACCAATGTATGTGCCCTTGACAGGAATTGAACATGGGATCTTTCAGTCCGCAGGCCGCTACGCTCTATCCACTGAGCCAAACCGGTTTCGGCTAGAGTAGGTTTCTTTCCTACGGAAGGTCTCAGCAATAATTGTGGTCCCCTTAGGAGGTGGCCAGCACCGTTGCCATGGTGAGATGAAGAATTAGAAAATGACACATCATCTAGGAGCGAGACAGCCAATTCTCAGGCCATCTGGGAGACACCCCGGAGATCCCCATGACTATTAGGGATGCCTTTTTGAGAGGTTGGAGTTTGAGAAGAGCAGAAGAGGGTTAAGGTGGAGAAATATCCTTCTTGTTCAGTGCACTCAGACTGCCTGAAAATATTTGGTTTTAGAAGAATTTGTTTAATATATATATATATATATAATTGATTTTTTCTTAAAGAGAGGAAGGGAGAAGGATAGAGAGTTAGAAACATTGATGAGAGAGAAAGATCGATCAGCAGCCTCCTGCACGCCCCCTACTGGGGATGTGCCTGCAACCAAGGTATATGCCCTCGACCGGAATCGAACCTGCGACCCTTCAGTCCACAGGCCGACGCTAAATGGAAGTCATATTACCATAATCCAGGTGTCTTAGTTTCCTATGGCTGCTGAAACAAATGACCACAAACGTGGTGAGTCAAGACCACAGAAATGCATTCTTTCATGATCCTGGAGGCCGGAAGGCTGAAATCTGTTTGATGTGTCCGGACGGCCATTCCCTTTGTAGACTCTGGTTCAAACTCTGTTCCCTCCCCTTTGCCTTCTGCTGGCTGCTGGCCCTCGTTGGCTTTGTCTCATCACTTCCATCTCTGCTCCCCCTTCACGTCGTCTTCTCTTCTGTTTGCATCCGATCTTCTTCTCCTCTTTATGTTAAGTACCCTTGTGACTGGATTAGGGCCCATCTGAATGATTCAGGAGAACCTCCCTCTATCTCCATCCTTAATGGTCACATCTGCAAAGAGTCATTTTCCTTGTTAAGTCACATTTCTAGGTTCTAGCGAAGAGGATCTGAAAATGTTTTCTTCTTAACCAAATAAGAAAAGACAACAGCAATAATGAGTTAAAAAGAAGTGAGAGAGAAAATCAGAGGCGAACAGCCTCAACTGTCACCTCTTACCTTAATTTCCTATTTTCAGTATTTTGTTTTTTATCATCATCGCTATTTCAGGCCACCCTCTCCACTTAATTTAGTTTGTCATCCTGACAAATGTTCTCCATCACGACTATATATAAGAATCCCCTGGGGAGCTTTAAGAATCTGTAAATGCTCAGGTCCAGCCTCAAACCAATTAAAAGAGAATCTCTGGGCATCAAAACCTTTTAAAACTTGTCAGGGATTCCAACCTACAGCCAGGGTTGAGAACCACTGCACTAAAGGCATATGGATTTGCTTGACTTATGGGACTGTTGTATAATGGCAACTACTGGTTTTGCAACCTGTGTTTGAATCTTGTCTCTGACTTTTATTAACTATAGGAACTTAGACAAGGCACTCCAGTGCCTGGAAAATAGAACACTAGCACACACACGAATGCGCGCATACACACACACACACACACACACACACACACACACACACAGCACAGAGTTGCCAAATTATTATGACCACCCATCAGTACTTCATTGGGCCACCTTTTGCCTTCCATCCTGTGGCGATTCTCCTTGGCATTGACTCCACCAGATGTGGAAAGGTGATGCGAGGAATCTGCCACCATGCCTGATGGACAGCCCTGTCCAGTTCTGTGAGATTGGATGGTGTGGAACCAGCTGCCTGATGGCTCTTTGAACTTCGTCCCACAAATGCTCCATTGGATGGAGATCTGGTGATTGTAGGGGGCACCTAAGCAAGGTAAAGTCTCCCTCATGTTCTGGAAACCACTCCTGCACAACACGAGCACTGTGGCATGGCGCACTGTCTTGTTGGAAGAAGCATCTCCATTGGGATAGCCATCTACATGGTAGGATGAACTTGATCAGCAACAAACGAAACTTAGGTATGTTGTGCTCTTCAGACGTTGTTCCACATGAATTAAAGGGTTCAAGTCATGCCAGGAAAACATGCCTCAAACCATAACACTGCCCCCACCAGCTTGAAGGTTTGTACTCATGCATGTGGGGTGCATGCTTTTATGCTGTTTCTGCCAAATTCTCACTCAGCCATCTGTGTGATGCAACTGGAAATGTGATTCATTGGACCACATGACTTTTTTTTCAATGCTCAACTGTCCAATCCTTGTGTTCCTGTGTGAATTGGAGATGTTTTATCTTGGTAACTGTGGGCAGCAAAGGTGTTCAAACAGGTCCCTCCTGTGGTTGGCACCGATCGGCCCCAATCACCAGCCTGGCGGAGGGACTCCACCCATGCACAAATTTGTGCACTGGGCCTCTAATATATATATATATATATATATATATATATGTGTGTGTGTGTGTGTGTGTGTGTGTGTGTGTGTGTATGTTTGTTTATGGTATATTTACTATTTATGTGCATTCATTTATAACATAAATATTAAGAATATTTGTTCAATAAATGCAGGAATGTCAGAAACTATGTTAAATGCTGCAACACCATGTTAAATGACAGTGATAAAATACAGAGAAATAGAGATATGATGGCTTAGACTATAATGGGAAAAGAGATATTAAGCAAATAAAGTCTCTCAAGGATGTGATATTGGGGAGAAATAGTGCTATAAAACTCTATAATAGCAGTGGTAGTGTTTTTACTCAATCAAAATGGTCACGAAAATCTCCTCTAAAGAAGCGATGTTTGAGCTGAGATGTGAAGGATAAGTAGGAGTTATTTTAGCAAAGTAGGAAAAGGGACTGGCATATTCAGATTCCAGATTGTGAGAGAGCTTGGGGAACACATGGGCTGGAGCTAAGCCAGAGATGTGTTCAGAGAGGGCAGTGACCTGTAGGTAAGACCAGACTGGGCAGGAGGCCACAGTTATGGGGAAGTTCATGCAGGGACTCATAACTCATCTTAAGGAATCCTGCCTCCATCCTGAATGCAGTGGAAAGTCACCCAAGAGTTTCATCGGGGAATGAAGATGGTGATGTTACTGTGGGACTTGAGAGGAACCAGCGTAGATGAAAATAAATGTGTGCTATATACAGTACAGTGGTACCTCGAGATACGAGTGCCCTAACATACGAGAATTTTGAGATACGAGCCGCCGAGAGAGCAATTTTGCTTTGAAATACGAGCAACATTTGAGATAGGAGTCATTGCGCGGATCGGCCGGCTGCACATGACCCACCAGTTTACCGTGACTCGAGAGTCTTATAGTTTCCCACGCCTCAAGGTTATGGAACGAATTAAACTCGTATCTCGAGGTACTACTGTACTAGTCAAATAAAAGATGGTGGTAGCTTAGGCCAGCATGATAATGAGAAGATATAGAGGTCTGGGAAGATTAAATAAATCTATAGGAGATGAAGCTGGATGAGGAAGGATGTGAGAGACACCAGCGAGGCTTCCTCCATTTCTGCTTTGAAGGAGGGGAACAGAGGTGAGCATGGACTCTGATGGGAAGCTAGAAGAGAGTCAGGTTCAGGGAAGAAGATCAGGAGGTTTGGTTATAACCTTGTCTCCTTTGACATTTCTAGGAGTTATTTAAAAAGAGTCAAGTTGGTATTTGGATATGGCAGTCTGTAGCTAAGCAAAGAAATTAAAGATGAAAATAAGTATTTATCTGTGATTCTTCTGAAAAAGAGCAGTCAATAAAGCTACAGTTACAAATGAGCTTTTCCTAAGACAGAGCATTAGATAAGAAGATATGAGAACTCAAGACTGAGTCTTGAAGAACTCTGATGATTGTTGGCATAGGCAGAAGAGAACAAACTTGAAGATTTGGTCACTATACTCAGAGAGGTAGGGGAAAAATCTGCAGAGTATTGATTAATGAATCCTCCCAAAGGGAACTTATTTACAAGGGAGTATCAAGAAATTTGAATATTATTATAAATAATATAAGATGAATACAAGGAAAAAATCCACAAGCTTTAATGACATGGAGATCCTTGGTACTGGGGAGATACATAAGCAAAGAGCCAGACTGGACAGTGCACAGAAAGTGAGAAATTAAAAAATAGAGAATAGATGAGGGTTTTGAGAAATGTGGTTGTGAAAAGGAAGAGAGTCAATTACTAAAAAGGTTTGAAATATTGAGGGAATGGTTGCTGATGAAATAGGTTTGTATGTGTGGTCTCAGAGAAATGGACATGTCCCTAGCCGAGAGCTCCTAATTTTTTTTAAGTTAATCTATTGAATCGGTGTTAGAAAGAGAATTTTAAGATTTTCAATAGACATGTGGAGAGTTTAGTGGCAGAGGTTGAGTTGGCCAGACAAACGGAATAGGATTTCTAGATAAAGTGATTGCTTCAATTAAAGATGCTGGGGATTTTTTGATCTTTCCCCCTCAGACATTCTAACTGTGTATTGTATAATTTTATCAAAGCTCAGCTGTTCAGAGCGTAGAGTTGAACCCACCCACGTTTGGAAGAGAGAAGGAAGTTAGGAATGTATAAGAATATTAATAACACAAATAGCAGATGCTCTATAAAACCAACCATTTTAACAGTTGCCCCCCCACACAAACAATTCCTATTTTAGATTTTTCCTCTCCCCTCAAAGTTCTGATTCTTCTCTTCCTTCCATTATCCTCTCAAAATCTGAAAGCCACTCCTACTTTATAGAGAAAACTAGAGGCCCGGTGCACGAAATTCATGCTCTGGGCGTGGGGGCAGGGGGTGGGAAGGAGGGAGAGTGGGGTGATCCCTCAGCCTGGCCTGCACCCTCTTGCAGTCTGGGAGCCCTCGGGGACATCCTTAGCACTGCCATGGGGGCGGGAGAGACTCCTGCCACTGCTGCTGTGCTCGCCAGCTGTGAGCCTGGCTTCTGGCTGAGCGGCACTCCCCCTGTGGGAGCACTGACCACCAGGAGACAGCTCCTACATTTAGTGTCTGCCCCCCTGGTGGTCAGTGCGCATTATAGCAGCGACCGGTGGTTCTACCTTTCAGTTGATTTGCATATTAGCATTTTATTATATAGGTTAAAACTGGTCTGCCAACATTTACCCATTTCCTGAGATCAAACTTTCAAATTTGTGATTAACATTCAATCTGAACTTTATGTAGAAGAGAATGAAGAAATGAGAGGGGCTGATGAACTGGAGGTCCCTTTTTCCACTTGTTTTTACATAAATATTATAACCTCATCAAGTTTCTAAAACTCCTTTAACATAGATATGCTATTGCTTCAAATAATGAGAAAATTCTCCCACTAATATTTCTACTTGTTTTCTTTAATCTTTCACTCTCTCTTTTAAAAAAAAATATATATATTATTGATTTTTCACAGAGAGGAAGAAAGGAGGGATACAGAGTTAGAAACATCGATGAGAGAGGAACATCGATCAGCTGCCTCCTGCACACCCCCTACTGGGGATGTGCCCACAACCAAGGTACATGCCCTTGACCAGAATCGAACATGGGACCCTTGAGTCTGCAGGCTGACGCTCTATCCACTGAGCCACTCTCTTCTTTTAATGAGTTTTCATGGTAAAAAAAAATGAATGCTTTCAAATAGCTACTATAGTTCTATGGTTTGGAGACTCCTCTCATGTTCCTGAGTTATGACAATGACTGCTTAGCTCAGATTTTTAAAGATGATGCTAATGAGATCAGGCCTCTTTCATGTCACTCTCCTCCCTGGTTTCTGACTGTCCTCTGCCCTCCAGCTCTAGACAACTCTCCTGGTAAACAGGCCATCAGTCTCACAGAGGGGTAGAGGAGAGTGGAGCAAATGAGACTAAAATTACATCAATGCCGTGGAAAGAAAATGCAGCTCCCTTGATGTGTTGTTCATTTTGAAAGAATAAAATATCTTCATAATTGGGTTTAGTGTTTTCAATGTAGCTTCACATCTGTTTTCTGCAAATTTTGAGGTGGAGAAAAGAACATTATTTTTTTTCTTCTGTTCAGCTGTGAAATCTCAGATTCTGTTATGTCAAAGGGCTTGTCCATCCAAGTCATTGTATCAATCATGTCTTTTATGTTTGGTGTTTCTGATGCTTTGCTGACCCTGGAAAGACCACCCCTCTCAGAGATGGACAATTCCTAGGGATAGTAAACATCTCATCTGTGATTATTGGTTTTCAAATACAAACCAACCCATCCAGAGCCCATACTCCAACTGCCACCACTTCAGGCTCTGACACTTCACCTACTGAGGGCCAAGTACCAGACACTAAGACTGCTCATCTGCTCCAGGCCTGCTGAAATGATTCATTCAAGCCAACCCTAAACATACTTACCCTGCCTCCTCCATTCCTTCTGGAAGAAAGCACCATGAAAGCTCTTGCCTATAGCTTCTCCCTCTCACTCCCTCTGCCTCATAACCAACCCTGGTGCTTCTCATTGTGACTCCAGGTAGCATATTATGCCCCTCCTCTCGGGAGCAAGGGGTAATTTCTAGTAAGGCACTATATTTTAAAGTAGTTGTGTGACTTGAAAGTGGCGAAGCCAGACTTAGAATCAAGGTTTTAGATTCTTTGCATTTTTACCACTCTACTGAACTTAGGGTGGTGGAGGGGTTGGGGGAAGGGAGGAACCACATCTATTTATTGGATTCATTCATACATTAAAATATTTATGTTGGGAGAACCTATAAAATGCTAGGCTATTGCAAGCACTGGATATATATTGATAAATTATAATAGACAAAGTGGGGAGACAGAAAACAAACAAGGAGACAAACAAATGAATATACTAGAGGCCTGGTGCATGAAATTCATGCACGGGGGTGTGTGTCCCTCAGCCCAGCCTGCACCCTCTCTAATCTGGGACCCTTCAAGGGATGTCTGACTGCCCATTTAGGCCCAATCCCAGTAGGGTTTGCCCTATAGGATAGGGTTTAAATGGGCAGTCGGACATCCCTCTCACAATCCAGGACTGCTGGCTCCCAACTGCTCACCTGCCTGCCTTCCTGATTGCCCCTAACTGCTTCTGCCTGCCAGCCTGATCACCCTCTAACCACTCCCCTGCCAGCCTGTTTGTCCCTAACTGCTCTCTCCTGTAGGCCCGGTCACCCCTAACTGTCCTCCGCTGCTGGCCTAATCCCCCCTCCCCCAACTGCTCTTCCCTGCAGGCCTAATTTCCCCCAACTTTCCTCTTCTGCCAGCCTGGTCCCCTAACTGCCCTCCCCTGCAAGCTTGATCGCTCATAACTGCTCTCCCTTGTAGGCTTGGTCCCTCCCAACAGACAGAACAAGTTAGATTTAAGATATATTTTGGTGAGGGATTGATTGTATGTGTGAGGGTGAAGTAAGGAAATTAGAAGGGCCCGGAGTAAATGGCAGGGTCCTGGCTTCAGTAATTAGATGATGCTGATACTATGTGCTCACATGGAGAAGACAGAGAGCAAAGTGTGTGTGTGTGTGTGTGTGTGTGTGTGTGTGTGTGTGTTTATATATATACTAGTAATATGGGCAGATGAAGTAGAAACTGAGAATTCTGTTTCAAAAACACATGTCAAGTTTTTGGCATGTCTGAGCTCTTTCAGTGGAATAGTAAGAGACAGTTGCCTCTGAATCTACATTTCAGATCTCAGAAGGCTTAGCTAAGATATATTTTGGAACTGAAAGCATAGAGCTAGCATTTCATAATCTAAGAAAGGATACTTCATCTGGTGCCATGTATATAGAGAGAAATAAAAAAATCCATAACTGATACTTGAGAAGCTATAACATTTTAAGGTAAAGTTAAGGAGAAAATATGGAAGGGAATAAATAGAAGTTGCCAGGGATATATGAAGAAATCAAAAGGTGGACCACTTTGTAAGGTAGGAATTAGTGCTACTTAAAAGACTCAGAAGTTGCTGAAACTGGTTTGGCTCAGTGGATAGAGTGTCAGCCTGCGGACTAGAAGGTCCCAGGTTTGATTCCGGTCAAGGGCATGTACCTTGACTGTGGGTACATCTCCAGTAGGTAGGTATGCAGGAGGCAGCTAATCAATATCTCTCTCTCATTGATGTTTCTGACTCTATCTCTCTCCCTTCCTCTCTGTAAAAAATCAATAAAATATATTAAAAAAAAAGACTCAGAAGCTAAGCCAACAAGTGATAGAATCAGGATTCAAACTCTGTCTGAGTTCACAGTTTCTATTCTGATTGTTCTACCACACATTCTTTTTGAAAACAAAGATAATATTTGATGATCATATATTCTGAATGTTTTCTAAATTTCTAGGTTATAAAGTATCTCCTGGATATCTTATTTAAAAATATTTTTTAATCCCTCTCCTTCTGATGAAAGAAAATTCCTTTTTTTTACAAATCTGTAGACATAAGTAAATATAGGTTGATAGAAAGATGAAATAAGTTAACATAATTTTGTCCAAACTGGCTGGAATCAGAGAAGTTAAATGACCTGCCAAGGTCACACAGCCAGGGAGAGTTGGCATTTGAACTCAGATCTCTCTCATGAATAATAAAGAAATGATTCTCACTCATGCTTTTAATAACATATTCATAGTAGAGGCCTAATGCATGAAATTAGTGCAAGGGGCTCAGTGTCACAGCTTGTCTAGATGGCTTGCCTTGGCCCTCACAGCCCCGGCTTTGTCCGGAATGTCGTTTGGCTGCCAAGTCTAATTAGCATATTACACTTTTATTATTATAGATTAATGCATTTAGACAATAATTTAGTAGTGGTTAAGGCTTTGAAAAAAACAAAAACAGATCTCAAATTATGAGATGCGTGTTACAACAAGAATAATATTTTCATAAAGCATTTGAGGGGGAAAATAAAGTTAAAATATAGAATCAACCCATCAAAAAACTTTTTTCAATGACATTTTATAGAAATAGAATTAGACTAAGAAAGAAAATGCATTGGAGTAAATACTTTTGTCATTTTTCTTTGAGTTACAAAGTGTGTGTGTGTGTGTGTGTGTGTGTGTGTGTGTGTATGTGTGTGCTTGTGTTAATAGGAAAAAAGAGAAAGGAGAATAAAAAATGTTGTTCTGTTACCTATCAACTAAAACTTGTTTTAACCAAAAGAGTGATTATTCTTATTATTTTATGTACTGTATTATGTATTTAGACAATGTCCTATATTAAGTAGACAATGACGTTGATTGTTAAAGCCTAATGTGACTAGTAAATACAGGGTTGGGCTAAAGTAGGCTTATAGTCTTGAGTACACAAAATGGAGAGTTAATTCCTTTTTTTTAAAAAAAATATTTTATTGATTTTTTAAAGAGAAGAAGGGAGAGGGATAGAGAATTAGAAACATTGATGAGAGGGAAACATCGATCAGCTGCCTGCTGCAGGCCCCCTACAAGGGATGTGCCCGCAACCAAGGTACATGCCCTTGACCGGAATCGAACCTGGGACCCTTCAGTCTGCAGGCTGATGCTCTATCCACTGAGCCAAACCGATTTTGGCCAGAGTTTATTCTTATATTATGGAAAACCATCCTAACACAGAGGACAGCCACATGCTTTTTAATGCCTGTATTTTTATTTGCATCTATGATCATGATGAAACTTTTAATTGATTAATTTGTCATCATTTGCTAGGAAAAATTTAGAGAATTCCATCGTGAAAGGTTTTGCAATAAATTGAACAGGAACTCTTTTTCAAATGAGCCATCTGATGGTTCAACATAGAATAAACAAATCAAATCTAAATTAGTTTATACACACTTTCACAACAGTCACATTGTAAATGGTGATACAGATACAGTGTCCCATTGTATAGAACATTAAATTGTTGTCATTAATTTTATTTTTATTAGTTTTTTAAGCTCTATTGGTTTGTTTTTAATGTATCAGTTTTTTGAATTTATAGTTACATAAAAATTAAAAACATGTGTTTTAATGTTTGTACATATTTAACCAATTAATTCTAGTATTAGAAGTCCATTATATTTTTCCTCTTAAAAAGGGTACCTGTACAATCAGATTTGAGAAATATATATCTATATCTATACCTATATATGTCTCTAATGTGGTTTTATGTCACATTCTTAATTCATAATACCTTGTTTTCCATTTTATATTCGTAAAATATTTTACTCAAGATATTCTCTACATTGCATTTTCAGACATTTAATTTGTAGTCTTTAGAGACCTGTGTTTTTGCAGATAAAGCAAACAGAAAAGGAATAGTTATTTAATTCTGCATTTCCACAGATGTCAAATCGATACATTCATCATGTGGCTGTTAGCTTTTATTTCACACCCACACCTCTATAATACAATGGGCCAGTGGGAAAGACGACAAGCATTTTCTTGAGTTCAGCTACTGTGGGTTCAAAAAATCTCAGTTATGGCCAAATCTGTGATTGTTTGTAAATTCAGTGAAAAGATAATTCTTTAGAGATGAAGTTATCTGTCATCTATTCAAATAAAAATGTGAGAAGCCCATAGGATAGATTATGTGTAAATGAGAGGCGAAAAAAAGGCAAGAAGTGCTAAAAAGGATGCTTTAAATAGAATTTGTATTCTCATTTTTGCATTCTTCCTCAGTAATAGAATTCTTTATTAGGGCTTAAAGGAATAATATTATAACGTGTTCATTTTCCATTCATGTGTGTATCCCTCTTCTTGTCCTTTTCCACTCAAAAAGTCCCATTTTAAGTGATGGAACAACTGAGGAAATTTGTCCTTGAATCATAATCAAGACTTAAATGTGTCCTCTCAGTAGACCTAATTCTAGTGGCGATAGTTCTGCAAATGAGTCTTTTTTTTTTCTAAGATACTTACCTTTATGAGGGTCAGAAAGGGTAATTTTGATCAATTCAGGAAGCATGATTCCAGAATTATATCCTCACATCTCAGTCTTCAGACATTGACCCGCTGAATATCACATTGGCGGGAAGCAGTAAGCGTTCTCTTCAAGAAAGACTTTTCAGTGGTTGCCATGACAGGCAACCATGGCAGACTTGCCCATGGATTCCTAGAAACAAGAGCAAAAAACTCATCTCAAGGAACATGTCTGAGCTGTCACTTCAGATCTCCAAAGCTCGATTCTCTGTTGACCACATTCACTTCCGGTGGTTCTCCACCTTCCTAATGCCATGACCTGTTAATACAGTTCCTCATGTTGTGGTGTCTGCCAACCATAAAATTATTTTCCTTGCTACTTCATCACTGTCATATGCTACTGTTAATGAATCGTAATGTAAATATCTGTGTTTTCCGATGGTCTTAGGCTCTACAGCAGTGGTTCTCAACCCTGCTAGCAGTATCACCTAAGACGTAGATTTTTACATTATGATTCATTAATAGTAACAAATTACAATTATGAAGTAGCAACAAAAATAATTTTATGGTTGGGGGTCACCCCGACATGAGGAACTGTATCAAAGGGGTCACGGCATTAGAAAGGCTGAGAACTATCGACTTAGGCCATCTGTAACTCATTCCTATCTCTTTCTAGTTTCATCTGGCCAGTTAGTATGTCGTTGGCCTGATGCTTCAAGAGTCTTCAGTGCATATAAAACAACTGCTACATTCTGATCGAGCTGATGGAGAGTAATTGCTCTTTTAGATATATTGCAACTTAAAAAAAAATCATGGCGCTTCAACAGGATGAAAGACATCGTGTATTTTATACCACGAATGACACATCTTCTCGGCTGTGTTCATTCGCTAGAAAATTATGTATGACCCAGTTCAGATGGTGTCCACACACTATACCCATCCACTAGATATCTGGTTCATTTACCTGTTTGGGAGAGTACATCAGAAATGCCTCTCACTTGCTAATCTTTGGGAAGAAAATCTGAGACACAAAATGCAATGCTGAGCCCCATCAGCACACAACAACTCCAAGGAACTTGTCCTTGGGTGCTTTTTGATTGCTACCTACTTAGCGTTAATAAGTGGGCAGTTCTAGGAAATCTATTTCTGTTCATTGCTATAGGACTCACATCCTATGATGAGATCAAGATGACTATTGTGAGAAACATAAACTGCAGTGACAGATTGGTTGAACTTTGCAGAGAAACAAGATTCTTTAAAATGAAACGGTAGAAAATACAATGTTTGGATTCAATTTTTTAAATACACAGCTTTCAAGTGGAATTATTTCAAAAAACTAAAATAAGAGGCCATTCTGTCAGATCTGGAAGGAGGTGGCTCTGAATTCCTTTCCTGCAGGAACTTTTCTTATTTAACCCTCCGGACTCGCCTCAATTTCCTGCTTCTAATACTGACCATTGGCTTTTGTTGTGTCCCTGTTGAAGGAGTTATTCGCTTTCCTAAGATTTTTGGCCTAATTGTTTCCACAAGACGGACGGGTCGTTAAAGATCATAGATTTTCATTTTCAGAGGGCCTCCAGGAGTCAAGAGGTTTAAGTTTGTGTTTATGCAGCAATAAAAGCTTTGTCTCTGGTCAAGACTGGTTTGGCTCAGTGGATAAAGCGTTGGCCTGCGGACTGAAAGGTCCCAGGTTCGATTCCGATTGGGGTCATTGCTTGTGAGCACATCTCCAGTAGGGGGTGTGCAGGAGGCGGCTGATAGATGTCTCTCTCTCATCGATGTTTCTGACTCTCCATCCCTTTCCCTTCCTCTCTGTAAAAAATCAATAAAATATGTTTAAAAAAAAAAAGCAAAAAAGCTTTGTCTCTGCTGGTAGCTGGGTTAGTCACCTGACTTACTGGAATTTATGGGTCATTATCCTTATCTCCTGAGAGTATGGGGGGCTGTGTCCCACTTCAAGAGTTCACCTGTGAATATATTTTTTCTTTACATCTAATATCAGTATTAATAATGTTATACAATCTAATGAATAATATAAAGATACTAAAATTACATATTCAATATCTTGTTTATAAAATTCTGACCAGAACCAGATCAAGCAGGCACTGCTCTGATTGCCAGGGGCAGATCGGTTGATCCTCAAGTGGTAGGAAGAGCTGGCCTTCCCTTTAGCACAGTTTCTCTTCTCCCGAAAGGCACTTGCTCTATTCTAATAGGCAGTGCATTTACCTCTGAACTCACTCCTTCTTTTCAAAATTTACACTATAGTGTTAATGACCTATGGGTTCTCAATGCTCTTTTTTTTTTAATGGCATCTAGGGTCTATTTAATAGCAGGCAAAATTAAAGAAATTAGAGAATGAGTTAAAATTGATGAATTTCAGACATTAACAACTGAAACTGGTCTGGCTCAGTGGATAGAGCATCAGCCTGTGGATTGAGAGGTCCCAGGTTCGATTCTGGTCAAGGGCATGTATCTTGGTTGTGGACACATCCCCAGTAGGAGGTGTGCAGGTGGCAGCTGATCAATGTTTCTAACTCTCTATCCCTCTCCCTTCCTCTTTGTAAAAAATCAATAAAATATATTTTTAAAAAGAATAAGATAACAGATATAAGAGGCTTTTCAAGGCCCATAACCCAGCTCCTACTGATGACATTTCTTTCTTAACGTTAGCTAGCCAGGAGAGCCTTCCTTTTACCTCCCCATTCCAGAGACTCCTAGCTCTGTATTCCAGGAAAATGCAGGCTTCCCACACCTAACCTGAAACCTTGGGACCTGATATTTTTTTCAGAATTATTTAATTCTCAGACAAGGATATTTTTTTCCATAGCTTTTTAGAGAGAGTGGAAGGGAGGGAGGGCAGGGGAGAGAGAGAAACATTGATGTGAGAGAGACACATTGATTGGTTGCCTCTTGCATGAGCTCAGAGCCCCAGACTCAGGCCAGGGATTGAACCTGCAACCCGGGTACATTCTCTTGACTGGGAATCGAACCTGTGATCATTGGGAGCAGGGGCCTACTTGTTAATCCCTGAGAAACACGGGCTAGGGCCAGAATTACCTTTTCTTAAAAAAAAGGTAATACAACAAGTAGGAGGAGCACAGAGGATTTTTAAGGTAGTGAATCTTCTCTGTGTGATTATCCTATGTTAAATACATGTCATTATACATTTGTCTAAACTCATAGATTGTATAACCCTAAGCATGAACCCTATGAAACTGTGGACTTTGGAAAAGATGATGAATCAATGTAAGTTCTTTGATTGCAACAGCTGTACCCCTCTGGTGCCAGATGTTGATGATGGGAAGGCTTTGCATGTGTGGGGCAGGGGGTGTATGGGAAATTACTGCACTTTCTTCTCAATTTTGCTGTGAACCTACAGCTCCTCTAAAAAAGTAAAGTCTATTTTGTAGAAAAGGTAATACAATATGCAAGGCATGTAGAGTAAAGATCACTAGTAGGGTCTGAAGTAATCAAAATAATATCTTTGCAATGAAAAAATATCCTCATTTATGCTAAGCAGGATAAAACAGCTTATAAGTTACCTCAAGTCAATTCAGGTCAGATTTCGCCTGCAAATGAGTTTGCATAAAACTTACAATAGATGTAGTAATAATAATTGGATTTCTGAGGTCTTTGGATTTTATTTTTATACTCTCATTTTTAAGTTCTTTTGGTATTTATTGTGAAAGAGAATGCTTTCAAGTGTACCTTCTTTTTAAAAATATATTTTTATTCAGAGAGGAAGGGAGAGGGAGATGGGATAGAAACATCAATGATGAGAGGGACTCATTGATTGGCTGCCTCCTGCATGCCCCACTCTGAGGACTGAGCCTGTAACCTGGGCATATGCCCTGACTGGGAATCAAACCTTAACCTCCTGGTTCACAGGTCAACAATCAATCCCTGAGCCATGCTGGCTGGGCAGCTTTCTTTTATGAATCAGTTAGCTTGTGTCATTAAGAGTAATTTTTTATAATGTAAATAGCCGAGACCAGTTTGGCTCAGTGGATAGAGCATCGGCTTGTGGAATGAAGGGTCCCGGGTTCGATTCCAGTCAGGGGGATGTGCCTTGCTTGCGGGCACATCTCCACTGTGGGGTGTGCAGGAGGCGGCTGATCGATGTTTCTCTCTCATCAATGTTTCTGACTTTCTCTCTCTCTCTCTCCCTCTCTGTAAAAAATCAATAAAATATATTAAAAAAAAGTAAATGTACCTGAGTATGCTACTCCATAAATCTCTCAGTGTGTGTGTGTTTTTTTAAGTAACTAATCTCAGTTTAACATTTATGTTCACTGCAGAGAAAAGTGTTAGGCTGGGAACCCAGAGGCAGGTCTGACTTCCAGTCACATGTCTAGTGGTAACTGTTCCTTTCATGTGAGACAGGTATCTTTTTCACGCCTAAACTAAGGATGCTGAATTCAAACCCAGTGCTCATAACGGGCTTCAGAGTGGCTACAGGAATCTGTGCAACCACTGCTCACTAAAAGCATGTGCATGTGTGTGTGACTGTGCATGTGCGCCTTGGGATGAAAGCATTGTAGCCTTCACGAAATTCTAAAAAGAATGCATTCATTTTGTTTCTTAAAATTTTTTATGATTTGATTAGATT
Source organism: Lasiurus borealis (assembly GCA_004026805.1). NCBI lineage: Eukaryota > Metazoa > Chordata > Mammalia > Chiroptera > Vespertilionidae > Lasiurus > Lasiurus borealis. Next base: position 28,926 of record PVJN01006212.1, on the reverse strand, counting down.
GAATCCTCATATATCAGATTTGCTTGGAACTACTTCTATTTGCACATTTATGGCAGCCTTACATGGGTGTTTGATTGCTGAGCCAGTGGGGTCCTACTAATAAAGATATTCTCTGTGTTGTAATGGATGTTGAGAGAGAGAGAGAGAAAGAGAGAGAGAGAGAGAGAGAGAGAGAGAGAGAGAGAGAGAGAGAGAGAAACAACAACACTAAGTGACATACTCAGGGTAGTTTAAGGAATGTTTAACAAGAAACTATTTATAGCCGAGACTGGTTTTGCTCAGTGGATAGAGCGTCAGCCTGGGGACTGAAGGGTCCCAGGTTCGATTCCGGTTGGGGGCATGTACCTTGCTTGCGGGCACATCTCCAGTGTGGGGTGTGCAGGAGGCGGCAGATCGATGTCTCTCTCTCATCAATGTTTCTGACTTTCTATCCCTCTCCCTTCCTCTCTGTAAAAAATCAATAAAATATATTAAAAAAAGAAACTATTTACAAATGTTTATAAAAATATAAGTTGTAACAAATTATGAAAGAAAAAGGATTAATGCAGCATCCAGGGGCTGGTAACGGGGAGAAGGAGTCATTACCACTCTTAGGCCTAAGGGATAAGGAAGGGGCCGTACGACAGCCCAAGGAGAGCCATGATCTTGAAGGAGCATGGCTTCTGGTCTAGCGTTGCAGCTGTTCTTAGGTGACCCTTCAGGAAGAGGGCTGGGACATGAAATGCTCCCGCCGCCATCTCTTCCCTCCATTGCTTGCTCTCCAGCTCCCGGCGGTAGCCAGGCGCCAGTGCAGGATGGAGGGAAGGGGCTTGTGGAGAGAGGTCAGCTTCCCCAGGCAGCAGACAGTGGATCTGGGTGGGCATATGGAGCTGGCCAGCCCATGGGGGAGAGTCCATTCGATGGAAGCAGCAGGAGCTGGAGACAGAATCAGCCTTGTCCTCGCTCTGTGACCCAGGCTTCCTGTGTCTCTGTTTCCCCATCCGTCATCTCAGGGTGATGACAGCCACGTACCTTGGAGAGCTGTTTTCCAAACGACCCATAAAAAGGAATATAAAACACTGTGCAGACAGACAGAGCCATCTGGATGCTTCGCCTTCGTGGTCACCGGCTGTACGTTCTGTAGGAGGAAGGGCAGAAGCAGGGGTGGCCTGGGCATTGGTCTAAATGGCCCCGAGGCTCCAGCGGGGACTGAGCCAGCTGTGGAGAAGGCATGGCAGCTTCAGGGACATCCCTGCAGGATGAGATCTGGCCTTTGCTGGCCGCGCATCATGTGGCCGTGGTATACCAGAACGGCACTAGATGACCCGATGAGACATCAATAAAAGACTGGTGGAATCAGCTATTGACTTGTCCCAATTTTAAAACATGCGTTTTTAACTGACTGTGTGCACTACTCATGATTGCCACGCCAAAATACAGATTCTGTGCAGCGGTTCTCAACCTGTGGGTCCTGACCTGTTTTCTGATGGTCCCAGGCTCTACAGCAGTGACCCACAGGTTGAGAACTACTAGCAGGGTCACCTAAGACCATCTGAAAACATAGATATTTACATTATGATTCACCACAACACGAGGAACTGGATTAAATGGTCGCGGCATTAGAAAGGTTGAGAACCACTGTCTGAGCGTCTCTACAGCAAGCTCCCTGAGTGATTTTTATGACCAGGTTGGCTCAGGGGGGGCATGATGAAGACAAACGGGAATGGCCTTCCCATATCCATTCATTCCTCTCTCACTGAAGGGAATCATCTGGAGAGAAGAAGCAATGAGTAGGGAGTTAGCTGGTTTATTCCTGATGGAACTGATTCAATTTTCTAATCCGGACTGTGGATGGCCTGTGCACATAGGCTGTCTGTCACTGGAGGAGCTAAAAGACTCCGCTGAAAATGCCTTTTCTTTCTTCTGTTCAAAGCCCCCGCGTCTCACACGCCTCATTCTTTTGCATTAGGCCTCGGAAGCCTCTCGTTTCAACCTAGTCATTATCTATGAGGCAGCGGCGCAGATCGGACAGGTCAGCGGCCTGGGAGTTATTGTGTTTCTCACCTCTTGTTACCTCTCTGTGATTTATTGTCTTTCTCACCTTTTATGACCGAGCTCTGCGGCGCCTGGAACCTCATGTTCTTTCTTTGATAAAAGGAAACAGATGAGGTGAGAGGCTTTTTGGAAGGCTTAGTGGAAGTCTTTTGTCAAATTGAAGTTGGCGAAAGACGAAGGTGTATCAATTAAAGGAAAGTTCAGTGATTTAATGAAAAGGAGGGTAGAGGCCTTAGAAAGAAGTCTGTTCTACTTCTTCTCTGGACCCCTCATGGTCCCCATTGTCATGCCTCCCCAGAATGTATGATTCTTCCACCCTCATTTAGAAAATCACTGCGAAGATGAAATCGAAATTCTGTTCTTGTTTAAGTTTTCAAGGCTCATTTGGATACTTATTAAACTATGAACAAGAGTTTTATTTTGAGCCATCAGTTCAAAGTAGTTTCTCATTCAACTTAATCATCTAAAATATCCAGATAAACTAGCCATTAAATAAGTGTATTTTTTTATTTTATTGATTTTTTACAGAGAGGAAGGGAGAGGGATACAAAGTTAGAAACATCGATGAGAGAGAGAGACATCGATTAGCTGCCTCTTGCACGCCCCTACTGGAGGTGTGCCCGCAACCAAGGTACATGCCCTTGACCGAAATCGAACCTGGGACCTTTCAGTCCGCAGGCTGACGCTCTATCCACTGAGCCAAACCGGTCTTGGCTAAATAAGTGTATTTTGATGAAACCTGGGAAATAGGAAAGGAAAAGCCGGGTATAAAGAGGAAAACCTGATCAGGGAGCTGGAGGGAAGAGGTTTAGATGTCCTGAAAAGAGTGGAATATGAAGGGACTGGGAAGGAATTCTAAGGGGAAATGGGATAAATAATACAGTAAAAACAACATCATTGATTCTGTAATGTTGTGGGTTCCTGAAACATTCCCACTCTTTCCCCTTTCATTTTCAAAACAACTCCTCAATGTAGTCATGGCAAGTTCAATGTCAGTCTCTATCTCAGTGTCTCAGTCTCAGCACCAGGGACACTTGGGTCAGATAATTCTTTGCTGGGGGCTGTCTTGTGCCTAGATATAGGTGCCAGTAGCAGCTTCTCTCCCGAGCTGTGATGACAAAAATATCTCCAGACATTGTCAAGTGTCCCCTTAAGGGAAAACTACTTCCAGATGAGAACCACTGATCTGCACAAAGTAATCCAGATGCACAGAAGCTTTGGGACTTGACTGAAATGAATCTGTTGTCTAGTAGGCCATTGAGTCCCACCTGTGCAATGTTGTATGAAAAAAACATTTCTTCTTTCTCCATTTTGCTTACTCTTAGATTTGATGCCTATAACAATTCTCTCTCCCAACCTTCCATACCCCTTCCAGAAAATACACTCCTGAGACTTATTTTTTTTTTCTAAAAAGAGAAAGCCCGACTGCAGGGGCAAATTTAGGGCAAGGATAGGGTCAAGCATGCGGTATACACACTTAGCACTTCCTGCTTGAAGGAATATTTGCTATAGAACCCAGGGCTTTACAGAGATGCCGGTCTTGACAGTCGATAGAGTTGTCAAAGAGATTCTTTGGTCTACTATTGATGCCTCTGTATGTCCCTTCTTTAATATTCTCTGTTGAAACTTTAACAGCCATTTAGAGAAATTAGCTATTAGTTTATAAAAGCTCATTATGGTAACGAATTTCTCTACTCAGAAACTGATATCGTGCTCTATAATTTTGAACCTTGACTGGACTCATATTGGAAAAGGCATTTATTGCTTTGAAGAGCTCGAGGATCAATATGCTTGGAATAATGTGTTGAGTAACCATGCCAACACAACTTACGTACAAGACTGGAGGGTAAAGTGGTCTTAAAATAATTGACAGAAAGATAATTAAATGTAGTTGTGACAAGACATAAGATAAACGATGATTCACTTGAAGCCCCCGGTATTTCTTTAGCTGAAAAAATAAAAATAAGGTTAGCACATCATATGTTAAATCTAATAAATGATTCTCAAACGAGGTTTCCTAGAGTATTTTCTTAAGAGAAGTTTATCTTATTTTATACTAGGTGCCCAGTGCACAAATTCGTGCACTTTGAAAGGAACTATGGGCCACAAGGCTGTAGCAGGCACAGAGGCAGGTCTCGGCCCATCCTCCGTGCCCCCATCTGGCTCCTCCTGCCATGGCCCCCAGTCTCTTGTCTGCCGGGAGACCTGCTCCTATTGCCCCTCCCATGTGCTGACAGCGCTGGCCCCAATCGCTCCACACCATCAACGGGTGCAAGTGGTGGCAGCTGCCCCAATTGCCCCTCAGGAGCAGGAGGAGGTGGAGAAGCCCTCAGGGGCAACTAGGGCAAGCAACCACTGCTTGCACCCATTGATAATGCTAAGTGTTTGGGACCAGTGCTGGGAAGAGTGGCAGCTCTGTTGCCAGCAGTAGGTGCAGGTGGGGTTGGTGCCAGCACCAGATGGGACCGTGGTGTGCAGGAGCAAAAAATTTTCAGTAACCACCAGAGGCTCACCTCCCTGACAACGACTGGGACTCCACCTTGGTGTGACGTCTCCACTCACCTACTCCACCATCCTGCTGCGGCCAATGCTCACCATATTCCACACATGCCCCCTGGTGGTCAGCGCATGTCATAGTGACTGGTTGCTCGGTTGTTCTGATTGTTCCACTGTTTGGTCTATTTGCATATTAGTCTTTTATTATATAGGATTTCCTCTTTTACATTTGGGCTCATCTCATCCATTCTTTTCTCAAGGGCTGCAAGGAACTAATTTATTTCCTGATTGAGAGAACAACATTAATAAACATGGCACTCAGTCAGACCCTTAGTATGGTAAAACCGTGCTGATGGTTGGACTTTTTATTGGTGGACATTCCTTCTGTTCAGTACCTCTCCCCTTTCTGAATAATTTTGTATTTAATGTGATGTTCAACTAGTATCAATCACTTCCAGCAAACAATCTCCAGAATGCTTTCCTAGGTTGTACCCTTTGTGAGAAATTCAAGCTTAAGGACTCCTATCTCTGGAACTATATGAAAACCCTCTTGGGGTACCTTGGCATAATGATATTAAGTGAATCAATTTTCACTGGCATTCTTTTCTAAAATTGATTTGACTAACGCTGTGGTCGGCAAGCTGTGGCTCGCAAGCCACATGTGGCTCTGTGGCCTCTTGAGTGTGGCTCTTCCACAAAATACTATGGCCTGGGTGAGTCTATTTTGAAGAAGTGACATTAGAAGAAATTTAAGTTTTAAAATCTTGGTTCTCCAAAGAAATTTCAATTGTTGTCCTGTTAGTATTTGGCTCTGCTGACTAATGAGTTTGCCAACCACTAGACTAAGGCATCTGCAATTGAGATGTCAATTAATTTTTCTTTCCCACATTTCTTATCCCCTTTCATCTCACTCATTACAATCTTTTGTGCTTTATTGCCCCTATATGCAAAAACGTAAAATAAAAAGGCACAAGATAAAGGAAAAATTCAAAATATTGGTGTCTAGGATATCTCCTTTAATCATTTCCACCAATATCATTAAGAAAAACTTTTCCAGTTCTATTTTTGGGTTAAAAGCTATTATGCATTTATTTGTTTAGATTAATTGTCACTAACAATAATAATAAAAAATCTCAATCCAGATGAATTTTTAATAACACTATGGAGCCTTAGTGTCAGAGAAAAATATAGCTGTTACAAGAAATATAATATGATAGGTGCTCAATAAAACTTAAATACAAATAAATATCCTATATAATAAAACCGTAATATGCAAATGGAACAGTGGAATGACTGGTCGCTATGATGTGCACTGACCACCAGGGGGCAGACCCTCAACACAGGGTTGGGAGTGGCTCCTGCATTAAGCATCTGCCTCCAAGAGGGAGGCCACTGGTGATGGAGGCGGGGGCAGGGCCGGCCAGTGGGCAGCACCAGGCTGTTAGCCAAGGTGAGTGCCAGCAGGGGGCGTTGGGGGCTCTCCATCACCCCACCTGCCAGTCACCCCACAGATCGGCCCTGATCATCAGCCAGGCCTAGTGACCCTCCCCTATATATTGGGGAACAGTCTCTTAAATTTAAAAAATAAAACCTGGCAAGGCTACTCTAACACTGAAAAAACAGGATGATGTACCACAGTTTTCTGATCCACTCATCTGCTGACGGACACCTAGGCTGTTTCCAAATTGTAGCTATTGTAAATTGTGCTGCTATGAACATAGGGGTGCATAAATCCTTTCTGATTGGTGTTTGTAATTTCTTAGGATAAATTCCTAAGAGTGGGATTGCTGGGTCAAATGGGAGTTCCATTTTCAGTTTTTTGAGGAAACTCCATACTGTTCTTCACAGTGGCTGCACCAGTCTGCGTTCCCACCAGCAGGGCACAAGGGTTCCTTTTTCTCCAAATCCTCGCCAGCACTTGTCGTTTGTTGATTTGTTGATGATTGCCATTCTGACCGGTGTAAGATGGTATTGCATTGTCGTTTTGATTTGCATCTCTCAGATAATTAGTGACTTTGAACATGTTTTCATGTGTCTCTTGGCCTTCTTTCTGTCGTCTTTCGAAAAGGTTCTGTTTAGGTCCGTTGCCCATTTTTTTATTGGATCATTTATCTTTCTTTTATTAAGTTGTATAAGTTGGCTGTAGATGTTGGAGATTAAACCTTTATCAGTGATAACATTTGCAAATATGTTCTCCCATACAGCGATCTTTCTTGTTTTGTTGATGGTTTCTTTTGCTGTGCAAAAGCTTTTTACTTTGATGTAGTCCCATTTGTTTAAGAAAAATCTGAAAGAACTCTTTACTTTCCAGGACTTTTGAAGAATAAAGATAGTGGGAGATTATGAATTTAAATGTTTTTGGGGAAACATTTTACATTTCAAATGTGTCTAAGCACCATGGAAAAAACAATCCTTTCTAAGCATTACCGGGAGTTCTAAGTCACTTCTTAAATATAGGCACGGCTTCATCTGTGTCATGACCAATCAAATCACTGTTATAAATGAAGAGGGCCATAAACATTTTCTCTCTGTTCTCTCAAGATGGTTTACCTCTATGTGGAAAGAAATGGATTCTTTAATTTTATGTGCAGCAATAAATTTTTCCTCTTTAATTGTGGCCATGGACCATTAAAATCGTGACTAGATTGTGTTTTCAGTAACATTTTCCATGAGTTCTCTGAGCATTTTCTCTGGGGCATGTAGGCAACATGGAGGTCTTATATAAATAACCCAGTAGACGCTGAGCCACCTAAAGGAAGGCAGTCGCGTATAAATCTTTGTATTCCTGGTGCTTCACACAGCAGCAGTATCATCGCAGGCAATAAATAAAGTTGTACTCAATTTCCTAAAGCAACATCTTAACTCCCAGGAAAAAATTTAATACCGCAAATTCATGTCTCCCCACACATGAACTACCCACGTAATTGATGAAAACCATCAGAATCATTCATAGAATTGCTCCAGGATCCATTTTCAGTTTTACTCTGTAAGGCTCATCCCCCCAAGTTCAAGATGATTGCAAGGACAACTTACAGCTTCCTTTGAAAAAGTACTTGGTGACATAATATAGAGCTCAGCTGCTTAAAAGTATTATATTTATCCAAACTGGCAAATAATTCACAGCCCAGGACAATAAAAGTAAGAAAAAAGGTTTTCATACTCAACCATTCTCCCTGGCATCCTTTGAAACGAGGCTGTGGTTCCAGAAAGATCGAAGCAAATATGTATACACACACACACACACACACACACACATATATATCTGCTGTTTGTCTTAGCCCATGCTCGTTCGGAGTAAAGACAAATGCTGTCAACTCTGACCAGATCTAAACTTGGAAAGGGGAGAAAACGTTGGTAAATATTAGTGCTCTACTGAGGAGATAGATCTTGTTTGGAATTGCTTATTTTTTCCCCCATAAGATTTTTGTTCGTCAAAACATTTTCTGGGGTTGCCATAAATTATACCGTGTAATGGTCTTGGTCCCCAATCTAATCTGTCAGCACTAGGCTCACAGCTGGCGAATCTGTTCCATTTTGCTTTCGGCTCGCTGTGTTTCACTTTATTTAAGGAGAATGTCAGCTCAGGTCTGGCACTGGGGCACAGACTTCAGAAACTTGGTGCACCAAAGTCCTTCACCCTGCAACCTGGATCTGCTAACTAGATGTGTTGAGTTCTGAGTTTTGCTCCAACTCTCCTCCTCATCCTCCCTCTCTCCCTACTACACACACTTTTTCTTTCTCTCAAATGGCCATTTAAGAGGCAGAGTTGGCTGTTACAACTTAATGTTAGTCTGTGGCTCTTGAAAATCTGAGCTCGATGTGTGTTCTTCTTACTTAAAAAAAGCACACTGCGCCAAGCTGGTGTGGTTCAGTGGTTGAGCATCAACCTACGAACCAGGAGGTCACAGTTAGGTTCCCGGTGAGGGCACATGCCTGAGTTGTGAGCTAGATCTCTAGTAGAGGGCATGCAGGAGGCAGCCCATCAGTGATTCTCTGTCATCATTAATGTCTCTTCCTATCTCTCCCTCTCCCTTCCTCTCTGAAATCAATAAAAAAAATATATTTTTAAAAGCACACTGCAGCCAAGACTGGTTTGGCTCAGTGGCTAGAGCATCAGCTTGCGGACTGAAAGGTCCCAAGTTCGATTTCGGTCAGGGGCATGTACCTTGCTTGCGGGCACATCTCCATTGTGGGGCGTGCAAGAGGCTGCTGATCGATGTCTCTCTCTCATCGATGTTTCTGACTTTACTTTCAATCTCTCTCCCTTCCTCTCTGTAATATATCAATAAAAAATATATTAAAAAAAGCACACTGCATTCTGCACAATGTTTAGATTGTGAGCAACAATTGCAACCGCCACCACCACAAAAAATATCCCCTGTAAGGTGGTTCTCTTTTGTGCTGAGGAAAACAAAATGAGCATCCGGACAAGAGTCTCAGGCCCCATTCAGGAGTCAGGATGGGCTCGTGTTCTGAGAAGAATGGGCTTATGAGCTTATTTCTCCACTGATGCCAAAAGTCACTACTATGTTAAATGAAGTTTACATTCCCTTACCGTTCCTAAAGATCCTGTAACTTAAGCTCTACCATTAGCCATGTCCATGAGTGGACACGTGGTTAGAAAGAACACATCCAGAGAGGTCTCCTCCCTTCTAGTGGCTGAACTGAATGAGTCTCTGCTGAAGAATGTCACCCAAAGCGGACTTATCACGCGCATCCGGTGTGGGCACCCTATGAGCACTGAATGGGAATCGTAACAGAAGGAATCTTAGGCATTGTCAAAGGGGTACAGTAGGTAAACGAGTATGCCCTTTTGTGATACCTTAGGATGAGAACTAGGTCATTGGTTGATCATTCAGGAACTATTTGTTCCGCCCTGTGCTAGCTATATATACAGAAATATGAAACTTAATCTCTTCAGTATTTCAGAAATATGAAATGTAATCTCTTCAGTATTATTTTTGGCATAATGCGTTTATTCCTCCTCTAAATCCAAATATTTGGACTTTATTTTTATATCTATAAGAAGGTTGTCAATTCTGTAGACACTACAGGTTTACTTGCATTTACAGTGAAGCAGGCAGTGGAATAATTTTCATTCCCATTTTATTTGTGAAGAGACTAACTGGTGTGTCTGAAGCCACAACTTGTCCCCTCAAAAGCAAAGTGAACACAGGGTGAAGTCTGCCCTCTCTCTTCTCTTCCAGGAGCTTTTCTCAAGGACTGACTCCCATCATGCCCAGTTGAACTTGCAGATCCGGACGAGGGCTCACCCCGATGGGGGTGAAGCAGAGGGACGACACTTGCCGCCATGAACTCCCTTTCGGTGTGCTCTGCAGGATGAGGCAAGTGGGTTTTTCTGCTTGTAAAGGGCTGTTTGGTCATCAAGACCTATTTTGGGTTCCTTTTTAATTTTAATTATTGGTGATCATTCCCATTCTTTTCATTTCACACATGAAGAGTCATTGATAGTTTTCTGTCGACTTCCCTTGAGTGGAGAAACCCCTTAATGAGCTCTGGCCCTGGGAGGGCAGAGCTGACTTTGTTTGCTTCCTAGAATCCTTTGCCCCAGTGGCACTTTCTAGGCTCATTGCTCTTTTACAGGAGCTGGTGGTGGTGCCTGAGGGCTCTTGAACTTTTGATGCCATGGATAGTGAGACACTTTCTCGGCGTAACAGGTTCTTCCCACAGTTGCTGGACTGCCTTTGTTTTTCAATACTAGCAGGCGGGGATACCCAGAGGGGATCTTTGTGGATAATTCAGAAGACAAGTTTTTTTTTTCCTCTTACTTGTTGTTTTAGTTCTTTTTCTTTTTTTTTCTTTTCTCATTCCAATTTGCAGCTCTCTTTGCATAAAACACTTGGTGTCTGTAGCTAATGTCTCAGAATGAAAACGAGATGGAATGTCTTCAGTCTTCTGTCTCCTTGGCAGAACATGATTTTCCAGACCAGGAATTCTGCAGTGAGGGGGGATGGGAGTTCATCTCGGTATCTGCTCCACTCCATTCTAATATCCACCTAGGACACACTCCTGCTTGGAGTGTTTGTGTGTGTGTCCACTATTCTCTACTTTCATAGGCTCAGATCATTGTTTATAGTTTTCAGCTTTAAGACAGTAGCGGCTTAAGCAAAGAGAATTTATCTTTTAAAATTAAATAAATTAAGTTTAAAAGTCATTAACTCTACCAGTATATGTAAAATTATTATTATTTTTTTTGGCAAAAGAAGTAATTTCTTCTCTGTTGTTCTGCCAAACAGTATAGAATAGAGTGCTCTTACAAGGGAAGTAGTTGACAAGCTTGTATGTAAAGGGAGAGCCTATTTTTTGATAATTAAAAAAAAAATCAGTGTCTATACTAATAAAGTGAAAGGGGGAGGACAGGAAATAAGAGACTGAGGGAGAAGGGAGAGGAAATGTTTGAAAATATAGTCATTAATGAGAAATTTGAGGGTTAGTAGGTCCAACAGATCAGAACATGGAAAGATAGTTTGTTGGTCACAGCTCTTAAGAGGAAGGGGGTGGGGCACGGGGAAACATCTGGGTTGACTGGGAGGTGCAGAAAAAGGAAGCCACGGTTGGCAAGAGCCTTCGTCATGGGCAAGCAGGGTAGACAGGTGTAGGGCTAGCAGGTTTGCAACATTTCGGTGGGCTCTGGGGCATAGGGACAGTCCCTAGTTTGGGGTGATGAAGATGGGTGGATAGTGGCCTCCAATATGACAGCCTGATAGATAGGGCAGCTGGGTGTGAGCTCTGGATTAAGTGATTTGTATTAAAAGCAACAAAAAAACACCAGTTTTGAGCAAGTTGTTTACTATGTCTAGGCCTTGGCTAGCCCTGCAAAGGGTTAGGGTTAGCAAGGCTCCAGATTCCAAACAGGAGAATATGGACAATAAAAACCCAGGTTAATACAGGGAAAGAGAGCAGGAAGGCTGAAGATAAACTAAAAGGGAAGACACACAAAATTCCCTCTAACATAGAAGGATGTTTTAGGAACTTCATATCATAGGGCCGACGAAGAGATCAAGGTTTTCCCTGACAAATCCAAGTTTTAAGCATTCCCTCTTCTTGGCCTTTGCAGAGCATTTTTAGTGTAAAAACACTTGTCATAGAGTTTTATTTCTAATTACTTCTTGGTTATCTATGATTTCCACTGAGAAGTTCCGGAAGCTGGTACTTGATCATCTCCGCTATGTAGTGATTCTAGCACTTTCCGCATCTTTTCAAATGTTTGAAAAAGGAAGGGGAAGGAGAACAAGAGAAATGAAAAGGGGAAAATAAAGTGATAAGGTTCCAAGGATGGCTAATGTAAGAAGGGACTTGAGACTAAATCTCCAGGGAAACAGATTACAGGGTTATTTTGCACGGAAGAGGTGAATGGCATGAGTATTGTCCAATTAAGTACGTAATTTATTTATTTATTAAATATATTATTGATTTGTTACAGAGAGGAAGGGAGAGAGAGAGTTAGAACATTGATGAGAAATAGACATTGATCAGCTGCCCCCTGCACACCTCCTACTGGGGATGTGCCCGCAACCAAGGTACATGCCCTTGACTGGAACCGAACCTGGGACCCTTTAGTCTGCAGGTTGATGCTCTATCCATTGAGCCAAACCGGTTTCAGCTAAGTACATAATTTAAATCACCAATGCCATCCAGCTTGAATGATACCTGTGTCACTAACCTGATCTGGTGACCGGTCCTCAGGTTGGTACCTGACAGTAATTGTAAGACTGGAAAATGAAGATGAAGAGCTCCTCTCGAGCCAACTGACCATAATCTTGAATAATAGGTGGGAATAATATCTGAGAATAAAAATGAGAATTGAAAGCATAATTACGTGTTGAGTTGCAATACAATAATACCAAGAAAGGCATACAAAACATGGGTACCCAATGAATCCAGACAGCTATCTCTGTTTTCCTCGGTTTAGGAGATGCACTCTGATGCACTGTGCTGAAGACAGAATTTATCAGCACAGTGGTTACCAGAGGCTGACTGTGGCGGTATCTGCCAGCATCAGACAGAGTCTGACCGCCGTTTGAAAGAAAGGCAGATATGAAAGGAAATACAAAATCGGAAATTGAGTGCTTTTAGAGGAGCTGACCTCCCATTGTGAGAAACTAACTAGTACAGATGTTGACATTGTCAAATTTGCCCACTTAACATCACTTGAGTTCTTGCTATTTCGATTTTCCTTAGTATGCTCAACGACCCCCACAGGAGCGTCGCGGGATCAGGAATAATTGTTGGGACAATCAAATGAACCCAGGCCAAGAGTGATGTGAAGCAGATACAAAGCTGTTCACGGAAACATAAGAAAATAGAACTGCCATCTTTTCCCAGTCTGGTGTTTAATCTGCTGCTTCTTTTTAGCTTCTGATCTCTGTGGTAGAATCAATAATTGATAACCTATGCCAATGGTGGCAAACAAGTTTATACTTGCCTGTCAACTCCAGTGGATTGGTAGACGCTGCCTGGAGCCTTGCATTCAATAATATCCTGAGAGCACATTTCAGCTGGGTGGGAAAGAACACTGAGCATCATCTGCCAGGGACAGAGCCAGTTTTGACAAGTACAGTATTTATTATCCATTTCTGGATACACTCTCCTATTTCTTGGAAGTTACAATGGTATCAGCAGGCAGAGGGACGGGTTTAATGTCTTCTCATAAAATTCCTAGGAGAGTTGTAATTCCATTTAATAATAATAATATAAAACATGTAAAATTTACCAAGAACTCTGTATACATTTTTAAAATAATAGGTTAAAAGGATCTATGAGTCGTATGAAAAATACCGAAAGGTTACTATAGCCTCACTTCAGACCTGAAAATCTACGTGGACAACCATATAACCTATCCTATATAATAAAAGGCTAATATGCAAAGTGACCAAGCAGCAGAACGACTGGTTGCTATGATGGTCAGTGTGCTCCCACAGGGGGAGTGCCATTCAGCCAGAAGCTGGGCTCACAGCTGGTGAGCAGGGCAGTGGTGGCAGGAACCTCTCCTGCCCCAGGGGCTCCCAGACTGCGAGAGGGTTCAGGCTGGGCTGAGGGACCCCTTCCCTTCCCAATGCATGAATTTTGTGTATCGGCCTCTAGTGTAATCATAATTCCCCATTATCCTCACCTTTCTGCCTCACTCCACTGCCACAAAAATGTTCAAATCCATTCTATATTAATGTAAATTAGTCATTTAAAAAGATAAAATAATTTTATGAACATAATCTATGAGTACTTTTCTGTGTAAAATAAGATTTCAAAATATATTTTGGTCTTTTTCTAAGTCAATTCAGCTTTCATTCATTTTAGTTGTTGTATATTTTATCCTTGAAGCTAGCAGATAAAATATAAATGCCTGGAGTTCCTACATATTATATAGTGGGACAAGACAAACATTCATCCAATTGACCAAATAAACTAATACATGGAAGTAGTGATAAAAGTGAAGATAAGGGGTAGACCATTAGTATGTCACTACATTTTTTTGGGGTGTCTTAGAAACTATCCCAAAATGAGTGACATTCAGCACAATAAACCCTCATGTAGTAACGGGTTTTGTGGGCACATCTGTGTCATTTCCCTACGTTTCTCCACACCCTACCATGATAGGAAATTACTGTAGAATTGTGTGTGTATGTTTTAATAAAAACTATACACTGTCTGCAGCCTACACTTCCAGGTTGATTCTAGCCCTGTTCTCTGTCTTTGAACTATCTTGCAATTATTTATCATTTATGGGTAATGAATGAATATATAAATCCCATCTTGTTTGGTAGTGATGTTGATTTCCTTCCTTCTAGAAAATCAAATTTTGTTCCCATTTCCTTATTCCCAATTTATCTTGATATTCCTCTACTCCATATAAATTTTGTGCTCTTTTAACTTTTTCTTTGAACCATTAATAACATCTGCTTGGTTCCCTCATAAAAAAAATGAGTAAAATAAAATCTTTAACACCTGTTCATTTTTATATCTGCATGGAAGTCACGATTTACCATTTTCTGAAAACTATCTTTTAATACCACATTTAGAGAAATAGTAGTACCTTCCAGTTTTACTTTTGATCAATTATAAAGAAGGTAAAAATTATTCCAAAGATAAGTCATTTAAAAATATTTTAAAATTTATTTTAAATAGACTATTACTTCTTTTCCACGGTCTCATTCTCATTTTCTTCTCTATCTACAGAATCAGCTGAGTTGAACATATGCTTTTTTATGTTAGCATCACGAGAACTTTTTTGTATAAAGTTAGAGCACTATAAATATTCAAAAAACTTTAAGTCTCTGTTGATTCACCAAAGTAAAGGACATTTTACATTGTAAAGTTAACCACAATCTCAGGGACAGAGTAAAGTGCTAAATTATCTTGACAGATGAATAGTCTGCCAGCGTTGTATTTTGGGTCCCTTTCTAGCCTTCCTGTGACTGCTCATCTCTCTTGGGAGAAACAAAACAGAAGATTCTCACAAAAGAGAGAAAAAAATTCTGAATTCAATTTTAAAATAATGCTAAGGAGAAAAAGAAAATGAAATGCCTACCCAGCAGTCGAGCATAGACAGAAAGACATTAAATTAACAAAAATACCAAGACAAAAAAGGAAGACCAGGCCACCTTCTTTCTGTCCCATGTCCTCACAGAACAAATAGGGGATCCGACTTGGCATTGGATTTCCACAATGCGGGGTCAAAGGTGAGGAAATACTAGTGAGGCTTATTTTGTTTTTGTTTCTTTAAAAGCTTTGCCATTGCTCCTTTCCCTACCTGTTCCCTTTAAGTATTAGGGATTCAGATGGTTCTAACTTTTCTTCTATGTTTAAATTTTTATTCTTTAAAGTATTACATAAGTATCTTTCCCCCTCCATTGATCTTTCCCCAGTTGCCCTCCCTCAGCACATGCCCTCACCCCTCACCCCCATCCCATCTGTATCCATTGGTTAAGACAAATGCATTCATACCAGTCATTTGGTTTCAAAATTTAAAAAAAAAATATATTTTCAAGTTAATATTGGTTTCTATAGTTACTTTATATTAAACTCACTATATTTATCTTCTTCCCTCCCCATCTTCCCTTCTCCTTGGGCCATAATATGAAAAAATTAAGCTTGAACATATTGATTTAATAGACCAAGTCTCCCCTGAGCCCCACCCCAAAGTTGTATGTAGTCAGAAAACTACTTTTAAAGTTGATAATCATAATTAAATTTATAAAATTTTTATTCAACATATATTATAAGCTATTTTGGGCCTGAAAACACAGCAGTAAAAGTTTCAAGGCCCTTAAGGTACATAAATCACTAGCCATACTTCCAACAAAAAGATTGGAGCCACGAGAGGGTTTGAGTCTCCTTTCTTTTAAGTTTAATTGTATTCAAGATTTCTTGAATTTGTGACTCCAAACTCAGGAAGTAATATCTTTTTAAATAAAATCTTCTGATGAAAAGAACGATTAGATTACCATAAACCTGATCCAAGTAAAAAGAGAGCTTCAGAAGAGTGATACTGGTGGCCGAGAATAATGTTCAGAAAAAGAAAATGACAACTTGTACAGATATGAAAATATTTTAACTTCTCTGACATGATATTTTACTCATGATATGAGGGAACTAGAAAGATGTTTAACCTGTTCCAAGGAAAAGTCAAAGGAGCACACATTTAGAGGGAATAAAGGAATGTTGAGATGAATTACAATTGGAGACAAAACTGGGTTTCCACAGAGTTGGAGGAAGTCCGTTAAAATCACCATCAACTGCCTGTGACTGACAAAGAGTTAATGAATGAAAAAATGAACAAAGACAATGAGGACAGCTAGAAACTGATAACTAAGAAGGATGCACTGTAGAGGAAGCATAGTTTTCCACTGAAACACATTTTTTCCCTCTTTAGAGGGAAAGAAGATTATACTAGAGCAACATATTAAAACAAATGAATTTCTGCAAATCATTTCTCCCATTGGCTTAGAGTAGAAATGGATACAAATAAAGAAACCCGGTCAAAGGCCACACACAGCACAGGAAGCACCTTGGTACATTTGCCCTGCCCAGGTGCTATCCCTCCTCTGAAAAATGCCCTCTTCCCACAAGATACCCAGCATTAACCGTGACCCTGACGTCTTGCCCACCAGTGGTAGACTAGATGTCCGCTGTTGTCCCCAGCTAAGTCAATTAGATCCTCTCCCAAGGAACATACATGTTGAACTGATGCCAGTTTCTGTTTGGGTTATCTACTGGAATGTAGGACATGCCAATTTGTGGGCTCTGCTGTGATAATGTTTAACCATATGCATAGTGAAGGAGTGAAAACTAGTCTAAGAATAAATGAAGGCAGGAGATTCTCAGAAAGAAGCAGAACTGAGAGACATTTCTGGGTTCCTAATGAACTCGCGGTTCTTGGTTCTAGTCTTGTATGAAGCCCGATGTTGACTTATAAGAGAGAAAATAAGTCATCCGAAATGGAAGGCATCTTGACACAGAGAATTAGCCTGTAAGCAAAAGGAAACTATCGCACTTTTTAGACTCCAAAATAATTTGTCTGTTCAGATACTCTGCTGTATCCCATTTCTGGTCTGAGAAGAAAACTGAATTTATGACCAAGTAAACTGCAGCGAGTAGGTCAATCAGGATAAAATCAAGGTTTAAATTAAGGTTACATTTGGCTGTGCTGTGTTGTTTATCGTAACCACAGGTTTCTGAATGCTTTCCTTTTTTCTTTATAAAGAAACAAAGATGTTATTTTTAAAATTATATTTTATTGATTTTTTTACAGAGAGGAAGGGAGAGGGATAGAGAGTTAGAAACATTGATGAGAGAGAGAGAGACATTGATCAGCCGCCTCCTGCAAGCCCCCGACTGGGGATGTGCACGCAACCAAGATACATGTCCTTGACCGGAATTGAACCCGGGACCTTTCAGTCTCCAGGCTGACGCTCTATCCACTGAGCCAAACCGGTTTTGGCTTGCTGAATCATTTTTAATGAAATAATAATGATAATAATAATAATTGGGACTTTGATTTCATGGAGCAACTGGTTTGGAGAGGTGCCCCTTACGTGGCTAAGGTTTACGAGCACTGACCTCCCCACTTACTTTTGGGTGATAAATGTGGCCTCTCAGATTCTCCCAGAGGTGCCCATTATTGAGTCTTCTGTGCAGGAGACTTTGGCTGACATGCCCCCCATGACATATGCTTGTACGGCAACAGACAAATTTCCAAGTTCATTTTCATGCCTACTTGAAGCAATTGTAAAAAAAAAAAAGTCTCCTTTTCTGCTGCCTTTCCAACTTTAACACTCAAAACAACTCGGGGTTAAATCAGTTTCACAAAACAGCAACCTGTTGGGAAGGAAATGGACCGGAAGTGCAAGTGGCAAAGGCTTTTTGTATTTATTCTTCTTCGGCCTAGAAAAGCCATGGGAATAACAAAATGAAGCACAATTGGTCATATCTTTCTCATCCCTCACCAACTCACGAGACTCTGAAGTTTTCATCGAGGTAAACAAAGTCCCATGTTACTTGCAAGATGAAAATAAACATGTAGCAGAAACCAGTTTGGCTCAGTGGATAGAGCGTCTGCCTGCGGACTGAAAGGTCCCGGGTTCGATTCTGGTCAAGGGCATGTACCTTGGTTGTGGGCACATCCCCAGTGGGGGGCGTGCAGGAGGCGGCTGATCGATGTCTCTCATCGATGTTTCTAACTCTCCATCCATCTCCCTTCCTCTTTGTATGAAAGCAATAAAATATATTAAAAAAAATAAACATGTAACAAGAGATGCATGTATTCCTCTCCTGCTGGAGCAGCAGGGACGCTGGAGGGGTTTAAGCAGATGCTGCTTCTGGTGGCAGGACATGGATTATTATTCCCGTTATTATTTCCTCTCCCATCTGAGGACAACAGGCAGCACTGAAACAGTAGGAGAAAAAGAAGGAAGCAGTAAAAATGAATGTTTGTCCTCTGAGGACAAGAATTTATCTTGCAAAGTTTGAAATACTACGTTAGGTAGAATAAAAAAAATACCAGAAAAACAAACAAACAACAACCAAAGCATTTCCTGGAGATTTTTATAAATTAGTTGCATGGCTCCGTAGACACCTTTATGGAAAGAGAGTTGAATGCAAAATACTTGGGGCTTTGATAGGAATGATTTAAACCAGCATTTATTCTTCATTAAATCACACTAATACGCTGAAAATAAGATGGCATACAGTTGTGTGAATTTCACTGGAAAATGCACAGCTTCGACTGAGCAAAAAAGGAGTGGTGCCAAGCATTGATTGAAAATAAACAATTAGATGGCAGTATTTGGAAGAAGCAAATCAAACAAAATTCACTACCGCTTCCAATTTCCCATCACATTTGTTAGTGCATTCATTTTATACCTTTATATACAAACGCATTAAAATAAGGGTCCTTGATGAATGTATGTGCAAAAGAGCAGGAACAAATGCTTGAACATTCGTGGAAATGAATTTGATACCACTCGGGCTTTGTGATATTATTGTTCACGCCTAGAGACTTAGAAATTAGCTGGTGTAATTCAGTCAAGCTCTGGAAATAAAAACCAACCGAATGAAAATAAGCAAAGATGACTCTTGAGTTTGCTGTAGCAGGAGAGTCGGCTGTTGTTGCTGGTGGTGTGGCAGAGACTCGAAGGCAGGCAGAGGGGTGGGAAAGCTTAGACATGGAAAAAGGAAAGGCTTTGCACAGATTGGAGGCTGCGGCCTGGGGAAAGTGGGCCAACCAGTAGCAGGACATCCGGTGTGCCTAGAGATGTATATTTGACTTTCTTTGTGGGGCTTAAGTTGGGAGCAGGGACATTAAATAGAAAGGAAGCTGGCTGTTAATTTCTCACATCCTGGTCATTTGCGGCCAATAGCTACAGGAGTTCTTGATTGGCTTCCTGAATGTTCTCTATCAGCAGCAGCAGGCTGGCTACCTGTGAGTCGGCCTTCCAGCAGGCTGGCTTCCTGGGCTGTGATTATAGATAATGGGCCGGTTTCTGGGGCAGGTTGCTTCCAGTTGGGGGTCAGAGTTCCATTCTTACGTGGGGTCTGTTCATTGTCCATTTGTCCATTCAGTCGCCAAACAAACCAGCATGAAAGACGAAAGGCCCAGGGCAAATAAGGCGATGGCTTTATTTAGGCTATTACAGTGGGGGAAAGGGTGGTGGTGGTCGTGGTGGGGAGCGGGTGGAATGCATTAGTGACCAATGTCTCAAAGGGAGAGAGACCCAGAGCTTTATAAAAGCAAGTAAATAACAGGGTCATTAAGAAGAATGGAGCTGCGTCTCCTTTGAGTTACCGAGAAAGGATGGAGATGGGTCTTATCTTCCAATACGCCAGGGCAGATGGTCCTCCGCTATTTGCTTCCTGAATATAAGGGAACAGGCAAATTCATCAACCTTTGTTGCCTTCCAGGGGTGCATGGATCTTTAATATCATCACCAGTAAACAGCGGATTGTTGGAAATAATTTAAATGCTTATAAATAATTAGGTGCTTGATCGAATGCTCCCATTTCCCGCTTGCCATTGCCTATCTGTTATGTGCTGGTCTGGCCGGAACGAATCCCATCATGTGTTTGTGCTAGAACGGAGAAGAGCACCATCACTTCTGACAGGAAGACTTGGCCTGGCATCATGTGTACATGTGTGCACTTGACCTGGACTTTAAAGGATGGCTAGAATGTTGCGAGGTACTGTAGGTGGATAAAATGGAACGCATCACAATTGATAGAGTAGGAAAACCGTAAAGCTTAGTGGGTGGATTGCCGATATGTCATCCTTTTTAAGGGTTCCGTGGAGGAAAATGTGGCTGAGTTAATCTGGAAAAGGAAAGCGGAAGACAGATTACAGATGGTCTGAGGAATGTGGGTATCATTGAGCAGACAATGGGGAGATGGTGAAGATGTGGGGGTAAGGGAGTGGTTCCATAGGGAGATCGGTTCCAGGCAATGGAGAGGTTCTATTTTTAGAGACTAATGAGAATTTAGGAAATGTCAAAAAATACTTTGACCCACAGAAGATAGAGGTGAAACCGTGGCTTTTGAGAGGGAAATGAGAAGGACAACTTCTATTTTTTTTGCTTATCCAGTTTGCACTCCATTTTCTTCTATTAATAGAGCATCTAATATACTCTTTCTTTTGATGAATCTTCCCTCCCACACTCTCTGGTGAAGTTTAGACTTACTGATTTTGAGGTACTTGTGGGAGAGATGTCCAGAAGACAGTTTGATATTTGTATAGAAAACTTAACTCATAGTTTTGGCCTCAAACTTGCCCTGTCAGTGAAAGGTGCCAGCATATCAAGGTGCCACTTGGAATCCTAGATAAGGTTCTTGACTCCTTTCTCTCACAAATCAAATCAACAAAGATATCATATTTATTTTACTCCGTAAATAAGATCTGAATCCATCCTTTCTATCACAACTATCCCTTTCAGCCCACCCCCTCATCATCTCTTGAATAAACTTCTGAATCCTCTTTCTAGATGTTCCACATTCTTCCCTTTCCCCTCCATCCAATCCCTTCATGGACATTAGAATTTTTATTAAAAATATAAATATGATCATGAAATTCCTTTGATTGTTCCCAATTTCTATTACTCTTGGAATAAAGTCTAAACTTCTTTACAAGGATTACAAAGCCTCATTTGACCTAATTCTTCTATATCATTATTCAGATTTCTCATTTATACCCTTTTCTATCTCTGCTTCATTTATTTCTTTGGGTAGACCTTTTTTTTTATTGCCAATCTTTTCAATATAATTTTCTATCTTTTAATAATGTTTCTTTCCTCTCTAGATATCCTTCATCCACATCTCATGACTAACCCTTATTTATCTTTTAAATATTATCTCATATTTTATTCCATTCATGGGGCAGATGATCCTACAACTTTTGGGGGAGGTAAGGGCTAGAGGTATGTAGGAAAAACTCAAAATAGATGGGATTTCTCCAAAAAAGGTTGTGAGGAAAAATAGAAAATTTGCAAGGCTGCCTCCTTAGAGAGTAACACTACTTACTTAGAGGTAGAACAACACAAAAAGTTGAGGGTAGATGGTAAGTGATGAGGTATAAGACACAGCTAGCAATCAACAGAATTGGGTGCATCACTGAGGTATGTGAGGGTTAAGATCTGAGAAATTTCTTCTTCAGATTTGCCAACTAGGAATTGATTGTGATCTTAAAAGAGTAGTATTATCACAAAACTTAGGATAAAGGTCAGATGGCAGTGAGTTAAAGAGTAAAAATGTGGCAAAGAAGGAGCAATAATGAGTAAAATAATCTTGAGAATAAAACTTGACAAAGAATGGGAAGAAAAGAAACATTAGTATTGTAGGTTTAGGTGGATGAAGATAGAACAAGGATTTGTATATGTATTGTGAACTAGAGGTAACTTCAATAGGAGCCAGGAGAAAACAGAAGATTAATTCCTTGCTATATGCTCATGCTTGGTCTTAGAGTGGTCTCTTAAGGTATATAAAATATGGCAGTCTGAAAGCACAATATGGCTAATCACAGATGGTGTCTATAATAATCTCCGATATTAGTTTTGGAAAAGAGGCTTTAATATTAATAAATGGTTGTTTGTGATTTCATGAAAATTTTATTTACTCTGTGATTGTCTCAAAAGTTTAGGCTTTTATTTGTCAAACCAATCCAAACAGGAAACCATTCATTTCCCTACATAAATGCTTTCAACTCCTTTCTGCAACTCACCGTAGGCTGGGAAAGTAGAATTTGTGTACCAGATTGAAATGAAAACATAGCAAAGCACCGTTACTGTTTTCTTCTCTCTGGAGTCAGGAAGGACCTGGTCCAAAGATAGAATAGGTTGCCCCAGGAAGTCCCGAGTTCCACATCACCGGGATTGTTCAAGCTTCTGAGAGTCCTTCAGACTGACGATAGGCAGAGGTGATTTTTAAAGGCTCTTCCACCCACAGCAGTTTATGAATTTCACATTTCTAAATGACTTCAGTGCTTGCATGCGAACTACATGCCAAGTGAAGAATAAATAGATGGGAGCTGTTCACAAAACGAGCAGTGAGGTGGAATATTGTTCTTGCAGGCGAGATTTGCCAAGGATAGTCTACTTGAAGAGAACTAAGCGTCGCTTCTGCCAATGCTTCTTGTTGCTCTTTTGAAACAGATTTTCATCTCGTGCTTAACTTCTGGGTTATATTTTCAAGGAGAATAAGAAGATAGGATGAGAGCCAAGTACTGTGGTGTCTGTGTAGATTCTGAATAGTAAACAAAGCATTGTATTCAGGGAACATTTCAAAGAAATTGGCTGGGTTCACTTTCCCTGACCTGTAGATGGTTGGCCTATCTTGTCATCTCTCCCCATCATTTCCTTGCCCCCCATTTTATTTATTTATTTTCCTATTTTCTTTTTTTTTCTTTCTTTTTTTATTGTGTTACATGTATACCTATTTCCCCATTGCCCCCCTCCCTCCCAGGCATACCCCAACTCCCAGTGTCTGTGTTCATTGGTTATGCTTATATGCATGCATATAAGTCCTTTGATTGATCTCTTATCTCCCCCACCTCTCCTTAATCTTCCTGCTATAATATCACAGTCTGTTTGATGCTTTACTGCCTCTCTATCTGTCCTTTTGTTCATCAGTTTACAAAACTAAAAATGGATCTCCCATTTGACCCAGCAATCCCATTCTTAGGAATTTATCCTAAGAAATTACAAACACCGATAAGAAAGGATTTATGCACCCCTATGTTCATAGCAGCACAATTTACAATAGCTACCATTTGGAAACAGCCTAGGTGCCCATCAGCAGATGAGTGGATCAGAAAACTTTGGTACCTCTACACAATGGAATTCTATGCTGCCATCAAAAAGAAGGAATTCTTACCATTTGCAGCAACCTGGATGGAACTGGAGAGCCTTATGCTTAATGAAATAAGCCAGTCAATGAAGGAGAAACACCACATGCTCTCCCTCATTTGTGGATAATAAAGAACATTGTAAACTGATGAACAAAAGGATAGATACAGAGGCAGTAAAGCATCCTATTTTCTTTTTGGTGCCTTTGACAGGGAATCCTCCTGGTTTGTAGGTCGATGCTCAACTCCTGAGTGATGCTGACCAGGATCCTTGACCCCCTTTTAAAAATTGATTTTAGAGAGAGAAAAAGGGAAGGTAGAGAGAAAGAGAGAGAGAGAGAGAGAGAGAGAGAGAGAGACATTGATGAGAGAAAAGCATTGATTGGCTGCCTCCTATATACCCCCAACCTGGATGGAGCCTGCCACCCAGGCATGCGCCCTGCCCGGGAATGGAACCGGCAACAGGGGATGGCACTCAAGCAACTGAGCGACACCAGACAGGCTCCTTGTCCCTCTTTTTAGTCATCCACCTCTTTTTAGTTGAGGAAACCGAGTTAGAGTAACATGAGTGACCCAAGGTCACGGCGGGAGTCACTGGAGAGAAATCCCCGTATACATCAGGAGAAGCCATCAATAACAGTGTGGTCAATGGCGATTCATCAAGATCCCGTCTTGATGCTGACATTTGGCCTTATGCTCCATGTTTCTGCAGGGCCAGCAAGTCTAGGCTTATTTTCTCCTCGGTACAAATTGGGTTACTGCTGATGCTTATATATTATTACTCACAGAACAACTAAAAAAATCACAAGGAATAAAAGTCAAGTGTGTGTTAGAAGGCTCATTTCTCCTTGTAAAAAATCAGAAGGTTGCATTTTCCAATCATGAATGGCTTAGTATTTTTTTTGTATTAGTATTTTTTTATACAGAAAAAGTCTGGTAAGTAAGAACCAGGAATTTGAAAAAAAAATCGCCTCAAATATTTTCTCAGCTTTGTGCCTCATGAAAGTTCACAAAAGGAGCCACAACAAAGAAATACCATTTTTCAGTGAGGTTTATGTATCTAACAGAAAAAAAAGAATCAAAATCACTCAATAATTCATTTCAGGAGTGCAAATATTGGAAACATCTCATGTAATTTGACTTAGGTTTTATCTAGCTGGTTCTATTTTCACTTCCTTTTCTGAAGTAAGAATAGTTTTAAATGTTTTCTCTAGGCAACTAAATTTCTTTTAAAATGAGGTACATGAATACAGTCAAAGGCTTAACTCTAATATGTTTCTCTTAAGTAAACAGGCATGATAGCGTAGAAAGTCCTATTCTGTTTCCCATCCCTGAAATGAGGAGAATTCAATGGGATTTAACTTAACAAATGTGTATTGAATGCCTACTCTAGCTTCGAACACCAGGCATTCAACCTACAGAAATGGAAGATACAGCCCCTTTTTTAAGGACAATGGTCTCATGGAGGAATACGCAGTCTTGGGAGACAGCGTTTCTTAAAACTCCGAGGCTCACAGACTCTCATTTCTAAAGCAATTTCTTTTCCAAAATTGCATTAATGTTGTTTTGATCTTGGTTGAAGGATCTTGCCAGTTCTGCTTTCTCAGTTTTCATCGCATAATATAAAAGATGGGATCTGAAAATGACTTCTTGAGAAACCATGGCGATATGTGCCGTAAATGCTCAGTGTTTATGTTATACTTCGAAACCTCTTAGCGGAACAGCCTTTCTCAGCTTAATGTATTTGCATGCATTTTTGAAGGAAGTCTCATTTCCGCGCGAGCCCACATCTTTTCTTATAAATAATATACCTCAGAGCATCAGGATGATCAACAGGAAGTTGAGAACCGAGATTTCAAATTCCAAGTTTCTTGTGTGTGTGTGTGTGTGTGTGTGTGTATTTTTTTTTTTTCTGGTCCTTGTGAACATTGGCTATAGATCTAGGAACAACAGAAAAAGCTGATGTATTTGCATGAAATGAATAAAAATTAGAAAAAAGATGGCAAGTTTCCTCTACTATTAGAAGAGGTTGTGTCAGGTAGTTGAATATGGATGGATTCTTTCTCAAGATCCAGAAATCAGACAACTTTTTAACCCAGGAAAATCTTCTCAAAAGTCAGGGGTTGTCTTATACGCCAGGTGTCATATTATACAGCGAGTATATCCCAAACTCTATATTTTAACTGGGAAAGTTGGGGGCTGTCTTATACGCCAAAAAATATGGTATTTACTATATTGCAAATAAATTCAGTGGTCTGGACTGCACAGCAGTAAAACCAAAGATACATAACTCTTTGATGTAGTGCCCTTAAGAAAAAAATGACTTGTTGGATGGGACTAGCATACATATCCAAAGTGAAGATTATTTTGGCTTTTCAGATTCTCTTCCCCTGTGTGTTCGTGCTTTTTCGCATGTGGTAGTCAAGGCGCCCTGCATGGCCCACCAGAGTGTTGGAAGGAGTGAGGCAGCCAAGGCAGGGTGGCAGAGGACAGGGCAGGTACCTGTGGGTCCTCAGAGTGAGCCTGCC
The DNA here is from genome assembly GCA_004026805.1 of Lasiurus borealis. Lineage (NCBI taxonomy): Eukaryota > Metazoa > Chordata > Mammalia > Chiroptera > Vespertilionidae > Lasiurus > Lasiurus borealis. The sequence goes on along the minus strand of PVJN01006212.1, from coordinate 3,027 downwards.
AGCAATTCAGGAAGAAGATAGCCTGGCCTGGCCTGACCTTGGATGCTATGCCATAGGCTGACCTCTGGGTCACTGACCCTCTTGCCATTATACTCAGATGGGTCACCAGGCTCTCGCTTCAACAACCACTAAGCCCTGTAGAGTATAAACAGCAATACAGTGGTACCTCGAGATACGAGTGCCCTAACATACGAGATTTTTGCTTTGAAATACGAGCAACATTTGAGATAGGAGTCATCGCGCAGATCGGCCGGCTGCACACGACCCACCAGTTTACCGTGACTCGAGCGTCTCATAGTTTCCCACGCCTCAAGCTTACGGAACGAATTAGACTCGTATCTCGAGGTACCACTGAATTATGAGTCTCCATTCAATTTATAATGTTTTTATGGAGGCTGGTGGCAGTGAAGGATTTATCTGAGGTGGAACTCCCTCAGAGTGAGCCTGCCAGCAACCAACTCCAATGTGCAGGCCCATTGAAAGCCAGTGTCTACAACCTACAAAACGCTTGAAAACAAAATCAAGAAAGATTGATTCTTCGGTTATGCATTTAGTTAGTCCTTCCACACTAAACGTGTGGATTTTTAAATAGCCACGTGGCTTACACACAACAAAGCCAGAAAATCCTCTCCCAGCAAATCAAACAGGAGAGAAATGTCTTGGCTTGAAATCCATTCCTTAGGGTAATTCAGATAATAAGTTCCCGAGTCCATTACGTTCCAATGGCAGTCTTTCCGTTTGAAATCTGCCAATGCTCTGGCGGCTTCTCTAATGGGTTTCAGCATTGAAGACTGGGGAGCGAGGGCTGCAGACGATGCCTGTGTGTTGAGCTGTGGTCTCTGAACAAGAATCAGTTATTTCACTGGATGCTCATCCCGCCCGGAGAAGTCTTGCTTCTCTCATTACCAGCTGTAGCCAAGCACACCGATAGCCAGAATACTTGTTCCACATTCAGGGGCCATGGGGGAAAGAGTTTCCATTAAGCCATGGCTCAGAGAAACAAAAGTGAGTTGTTACTGAATTACAGTTAAGCTTCTTAACACGGATACATACCTCCCCTAGCATCAGGGGATCGTGGAGTTTCAGGGCTAGGAAAAACACACGAAGGGCACAAAATCACAAAGGTTCCTCTGGAGAGAGCATCACGTGGAGAGCTTGGGAGCAATGTGGAAAAAAATACGGAAGAAATATCTCCGAAGCCGAGATGCCTAAACTCCAGGGTGAAAGATCTGTTGGACTTGACTAGGCAGAATGACCCCGGCCGTCACTGGATTCTAGCCCCATCTGTTCCTGGGTCAGCTGCTAGCTGGAGGCCACAGCTGGCGGAATTCGTAGAATGGTACTTTCTAGAAATGCCTGTTGGCCCACTGGGAACAATGAGCCTTTCCCTAGATTCCCTGTAGTGAGAGATTTTGCAGGCATGGAAGAGGGCACAGAACAAGGCGTATTTAGGTTCTACATATTTGACATTCTACACATTTGTTCTTTAACCAACGTTACTGAGTTCCTCTTAGGCTAAGACTTTCCAGTCACTGGGAACACAGCCATTGACAAAAGCAATAAACAATCCCTGCCCCATGCAACTATTGCAGTAAGAGGAGACAGATGAGCAACAAAATAAAAAGGAAGGGATGTGATGTATTAGAAGGTGAAGGGTACCAGGTCTAAAGAACACCGAAGGAAAAGAAGAAGAGGAATGGTAAAAAGGAAATTGCAGTTTTTATAAAGGTGGTCCGAAGGCCTCGCAGAGAAGGTGTCAGCCCAACAAGACTTGAAGGGAGTGAGAGAAGGTGGTACCCGAGGGAACCTGTTCCTGGGTCAGGGTGCGGGATGGAAGAAGGCCCAGAGGTGGGAGCGGGCCTGACCACTGAGGGAACAGCAAGGACACCAAGGTCCCAGGAGCTGGGTGAGGGACAGAGAGCAGGGGGAGAGAGCAGGGACAGGAGGAGGTGGGTCACTGAGAGTCTCGTGGGTCCCTGTTGGGGCTTAAGTCTGTCTGCTAGTGTGGAGAGCTTCTAGGTTTTGTGCGTAAGAAAGACATGGATTGACTTACACTGATTCTGTGAGGAGAGACTGAATAGATGAGAATGAAAACAAGGAGGCCATTGGACTAATACAGTTGAGATGAGGTGATAGCTTGGAAAATGATAAGAAAATTGTCAAATTTGTATGTATTTGTATGCATTTCAAGGTAAAATTAAGAAAGTTATGGATACACTGCATGTTGGGAACAATTACAGGAGTCAAAAATGATCCCAAGATTTGGGGCTTGACTATTGATCGCATAGATCTGTTTGGCCTATGTAATTTTCAGAACAGCTGGGAAAGACTGCAGGGAGGTCAGGTGTGTGGAAGGACCATTGAAAAGCCTCTTAGACGTGTTTCATTTGAATCCAGACATTTAATTGAAGTTGAAGAGGAACTTGGATGTTTAAGGATGGAGTTCAAGAGAAAAGTCAGTGCTACAGACACCAATTGGAGGTCCAATCTGAGCATCAATAAATTATAATTTTTAAAAGTGACCTTTGGCTTCAACTGAGTTGCATAAATATTTTCAGACTTTTATCATTAGATAGCAAATCTGTTCTTACCTTCATATGTATCTATGTTTTCACTCATCGTACGTTTAAGCATTGTATATGTCTGGCAATGTACTTGTAGGTGCTTTGATTAATGTGATGGGAGGGGTTGACGTTTTCATAGAGTTCAAGGTGGGACAGAGTGAAAAAGAGCCAGACCCTCAAAACACGTGGTGTCAAGTGCATGGTGTGGGCTGTAGAATATTTTGTAATTGTCGAAAGTGGTGGCACCTCACACAGTTAATGAGTCAGGGGAAGCTTCTGGGAAGAAATTATATATTAAGTGAGATCTTAAGGAAATAGAAATGTAAATATGGAGGGAAAAACTATGGTAGGAAGATCAGAATAATCTAGGAAGAGCTTAGAATCAAGACAGAGCACATTGTATTTATAAAATATAAAACGCTCAGTTTGCTTGGACATACAGTACAAGATTGGAGTTGGGTGC
>PVJN01006211.1:0-76692 GCA_004026805.1 Lasiurus borealis | reverse complement strand
CTGAATAAAAATAATTCTCATAAATTATGACACACTAATCATTATTTTAAATTAATAATTCATCCTATGTAAGCTTAAAATTATAATAAATGCATTATCAGTTACCATTTTGTCTCTGAGCCGCTCTCCACGAATAAGAAAGTCAGCACAGCCATCCTCTTCCTGGTGGGAGGCTCTGCAGACAGTGACGCAGCTCAGTCCACTACCTCCGAGGGGCAGCCATCCACCGCTGGAGTCATCCCGGGTCATCACCACAGCTCGCACTCGTGCATAACTATTACTAAAACAAAGGCAAAGATTATAAGTTAGTTTTTCTGTAAACAAAAACCTACTTGAAAGATGTCAAAAACCACAAACTAACTTAAAAGGTTAACCTTTATTTTAAAGATCAACCTCACAATAAAAGACTACAGAACTCTTATTTCAATTAATTATTTGAATAGTTCAAGCACATTTGATTGTCATGGAAAAGTTAAGAAAAACCCCAGAGACAAAAACACAGGCCCTCATCAAACTTGTCTATATATTTCACCTGCTGCAGCAGGACCAGGACAAATTACTGCTATATTTTAGCATATTTAATAGTGATACCTATAACTTTCTAACATTTCTGAAATTTATTATATATAAAATTCTGAAACTCAAGACACCGTGTTTTTTATATGTTCTCACAGCTTGGAATCTAAATCACATGAATCATATAAAGACAAATGTTCTGTTTCAGTAACTTATCAAGTAATTGAAACCTGAATTTCTTGCCTTCTTTTTGGAAGACTATTCTTCAGAGACTACATTCTAGATCCATTCAGATTCATTTCCCAATATTAACCGCAAATACTCTTTACATAAAATCTAAGTGTTATTTCATCTAGTAATAACTGTCATCTAAGCATTTTAGTTCTAATATAATTATTGATGAAATCCTTTCTAAAAATAGTGTACCTTACTAACTTAGGAAAATACATTGAACATAAACTTGTTTTGGTTATTGAATATCAATTGAAGTTCTATGTTAACAGCTTATGCTACTCTCAGTATCTGTGTTCTAAATCATAGATTGCCAGTTGTCACTTCTCTTATCATAGTGCCTGCCTGAAATATTACACATTCCTTTTTTCATTTTACATATTTTATTGAAATATACCTTACAAACAATAACATATACCGATCTTAATACATAATTAAATAAATTCTGACAAATGTATATGTCTTTATAACCAACACTGGTAATCATGCTATAAAATATTTTATGACTCCAGAAAAGTTCTTTAAGCTTCCTTCCCAACAAATAGATAACCATAATCATGATTTTGATTTCTAAGGTATACATTAGTTTTGCCTATTATGGGATTTCATATACATGGAGTCAGTCAAAGTGTCAATACTTGTACCTTTTAGTTCGCAGGGTAATATGTTTTTATATATCAATTGATTTCAGAGAGGAAGGGAGAGATAGAAACATCAATGATGACAATCACTGATTGGCTGCCTCCTGCATGCCCCTACTGGAGATCGAGCCCACAACCCAGGCCATGTGCCCTTGACCAGAATCAAAACCCAGGGCTTTTCAGTCTGCTGGCCAACCCTCTATCTACTGAGCCAAACGGGCTAGAGTGGGTAGTATGTTTAATTACAAACTAAAAAACTCTTTTCCAAAGTGGTTGTACCATCATACAGTACAAATATATGGTAGCTTCAGTTGCACCACATTCTTACCAACACTTCCTGTTTTTAGACTTTTAAGTTTTATTCATTGTAGTGAGTATACATATACTAGCAGTGGTAACCTCCTCTGGTTTTAATATCAATTTCTCTGATAACTCATGATGTTGAGCATCTTTTCATATGCTACTTGCCATTTGTATGGCTTGTTTGTAAGTCTTTTGATCATTTTTTTATTATGCTGTTTTTATTACTGATTCTTTTAGAAGTTTTTTGCATATTTTGGACACAAATATCCTGTAAGAGAGCTGTATGCTTTTAAAAACTATACTGTGTTGTGGCTTAGTGAGGAGTCTAAAGTCAAATTTTCATATGTTGAGTCCCTGCTCAAAAATTTACTAGCTGTGTGTCCTTAAGAAGTTACAGAACCCACCTTTATTAAATGTAAACAATGCCTGAGATATAATAATCACTATTATTACTACAACAAAGAATTTTTAATTGATGTAGTTGTCATTCTGATAATTCAAAGCCAGATATGGTAAAATAAAATGTACATGGTCAACCATAATCCTCTATTACTGGGGTCAAAATAACCCTATAAAATAAAGAGATAATATGCAAATTGAATGCCATGCTCTCACAAGATGGCTACCAACAACCAAGCCTGCAGGGGGGTTAGGGAGGGACGACCAAAGGACTTAACAAGCAGGCTGAGTGGGGCGACCAGTCTGGCAGAGGGCTGTGAGGAGCGACCAGGCCAGCGTGAAGGAGGGGGAGTAGTTGGGGGCAATCAGGCCAGCAGTTCTGAGTGACCAGGCCGGCAGAGGGGGTCAGTTGGGGGTATAACCAGGCTGGCAGAAGGGGGCAGTTGGGGGTAACCAGGCAGGCAGACAGGTGAGCGATTAGGAGCCAGTGGTTCAGGATTCTGAGAGGGATATCCAACTTCCAGTTTATGCAGCAGTCGGACATTCCCTGAGGGGTCCCATATTGGAGAGGGTGCTGGCTGGGCTGAGGGGACCCTCCTCCTGTACATGAATTTTGTGTACTGGGCCTCTAATTTTTTATATAGAAGCTTTGAAAGTCTTTAGCTTTACAGGTGACCATTCCATCTAAACTTATTATTCAGTTATTCTGAGGCTCTAATTCTTACCAATCTTTAACTTATCAAGTACTGCTCAGTGGAGGTGTGGGTACATAAAGGCTGGACTGAAATATACCAAAACCCAGCACCTAACTTAGACATATTAGGTTTAAATGTTTATGAAATAAATTCATATATCTGATGCTCAACACATCTGAAATTCAGTGAAGTTACCAAGTCACAAAGGTAGAAGTGGGTCAAAACCTAAATTCAAGGTCCCAATAATCATTTAAGTATCTATTTACTATAGAACTCTGACTCTTCCTTCTTGTCTATAAATATTTATGAAATATTTATATGAAATATTAAATATTCAGCTAAGAAATTTAAGAACTTTATATAAGATTCTTTAAGATTTGGGGTAAAATACCCAGTGCAGAAGTTCAGGGTATAGTTTGACCTTAGAGTAGGAGAGCAGTTGTTCTCTTTTGGGCCATGGTCAGCAAACTGCAGCTCGAGAGCCACATGCGGCTCTTTGGCCCTTTGAGTATGGCTCTTCCATAAAATACCATGGCCTGGGCGTTAGAAGAAGTTAAGTTAAAAATTTTGGCTCTCAAAAGAAATTTCAATTGTTGTACTGTTGATATTTAGCTCTGTTGACTAATGATTCTGCCAACCACTGCTTTAGGGCATAGACTCTTATCATCTTTGAATCTTTCTCTTATTTACAACTTGTATAATGGTTCTCAGGCATATTTTATATTTTAAAAATATAAAAATATCCCTAAGATTATTTTTAAAATATTTAAGAACCTAGAGTTACTTTATGATGGTAAAATTTGATATTTTTTCCCTTTATCTTTCAGTTTCTTCAAAAATTATTTTTATTCATATTTATAAACTATAAGTAATTTAAATAAATTAAACCCCATTTTTAACTGCCTTTGGCTTTATACAAGATTAGAGGTTTGATGCACGACATTCTTGCAAGAATAGGCCTTCCTTCCCCCGGCTGCTGGTACCAGCTTCCCTCTGGTACCCAGGACCCACGCTTCCCTCCTAGCCCCAGCTTTGCCTGGAAGGCCATCCAGTCTAATTAGCATATTTTGCTATTGTTATTACAGATACTATAAACACTTTAGAATTTATTTTTGTAAGTGTATAAATGTTTCAAACAAAAGTATCTCTAACATAATTCCTCTCAATACCTCTAATTTATTTTATAAAAGTACCACCCTGAAGAGATGTGCTGTACTTTCTAAGAAAATCGAATAAAGCAAGTTTCCTAACTGGAAGAGTAAAGTTGCAGATTCACTGCTCACCTTAACATAACTAAAGAGATTTTTAAACCTGCCAGTAATTTAGATAAACTTTTTTCAATCTCATGTTTTCAACTATCCCAAATATATAACTTTTTCTCTTATCTATTCAAATTGTTCCTTCAAGCTTTAAAGTACTCCAAAAGCCTATGTAAATCTGTATTTATCCTTCCAAAGCTTTCATTAGCTTCTAATTTAACAACTCAGCTTTCAACTTCAAAACCTAAGATTAGAATACCATAAAAGTCAAACTGTTTAATATTGTGTGGGGCTTTTTTTTTTTTAACAGACTTCATTCTTGACAAAGTTAATCTTTTCCACCAGTGTTTCATCTCATAACCTCTTTGCCTTCAAATGTCCTCCTCTTTTCCCAAATAAAAGCAGTAACTCTTTTGTCTAAAATATGCAACTACTCCCAAGACTAATGGCAGCTCTTACAAACCCCGTCATATTTTACCTTGTAGCAGAATAAAATTTGCACTTGTCATTCACTCCTTAGATAAAAGTGACCTAAGGGCACGAAACCAAATCCTATTCTTTTATTTAAAGTACTAACAAACCATTTTATCCGGATCATGCAAGCAATAGAAGCCCATTCCAATAAATGTGAAAAATAAATAAAAGTAGTATTTGCCATCATGGAATTAATATTCAAAATTTTGTTGGATTTTTTTACTCTCTGGATATCATATTTGCAATTTAGTCTTCTCTGACACAACAGCCATTTATAATAACAATGTGCTCTCAGAATTTCACTCTTGGGTGTCTTTAAAATATTTAGTTGAAAGGCATTTGTCCCAACTGATTTATCCAAAAAGACAAATCTGACAATAATTGAATTCTTTAGTATTATTTTCAAAAATACTTCCAACTATAGCTCTATTCTTCACTTTGACAATGAACTACATAACCACTTTTTCAGCCTAGCTTTCCTTCTAATGAAGAGACTCTTGTAAAATGCTTAGTTTATTAAAAATGATGCTTTATTTTATTCAAAATCTAAATTAAACCTCAACTGTTAATCTCTGGTCTTATTTGAACAATTACCTCACATATATCTTTTCATGCCATAGTAGGCTATTTAGAAATCTAGGTGAGAGGTAATGTTGGATTGGACTAGGGTGATAATAATGGACACAGATAAACTGAGTGATTTGGGTCAACATTGGAGGAAGAGCCAACAGGACTTGATGAGGTTTTAACTATAGTAAGTATTCTAAATTATCTAAAATTCTTAATAGTAACTATGACCTTTATTTTATAGAATTTTCAACTAGCATTTCAATAAAGTTAAGGCAAAATGAAGGACCATACACAAAGATAAATGGATTCTTAAACCTTCTGCTGTTATCAAGTCTGTAATATATCCACTCAACTACCTTCTTGCTCTTTGCATAAATTCTTTTCATTATAAATACTAATTCTTTGCCAGTTATGTGAATCATAAATCTGTGGCTTCTTTTTATTTTTAAATGTTGTCTTTTAAAGAATAAAGCTTTTATGTTACCATGGTCAAATGTATTTATTTTCCTTTATGATTTATACTATTGACTTTTTTTAAGATCTCATATATACCTATTTTAAGCCCTTTACAACCTAATAAGAAAACCTTTTTTCTTTTGAAGTTATTTTAGCAAACAGAATACTCTATTTTCTGTGAAAGTAAGAAATTCCCTCAAATCACCTATGTCAAGCAGAGCAAGTATTCATGTATTTACTAAATTATAACACACGCTAGTCCTTTTCTATTGCCCTGAAATGAAATCCACTTAAAGTCTTTGTTTCTCAGCTACATATGCTTCTCTGTTCTCCTGGGCATGGAAAGCCGGTCGTCACAGCTGTTGTGTAGTGTTGCTGTATTGAGACTTATCTCCATTAATTTCTTTTCATATCTTGGGCTCTTTCTTGTTCAGCATGGATCTGTACAGAAAACTTCCCCTTCCCATACCTAAACTTAATTCAATTTCTAAATCTTTCTGCCCTTTCATAGTTTAAAACTTCCAGGTGTTTTATTGTTGTCGTGTGTGTTTTTTTTTTAACTTCATTGATATGTTTAACATTACTTCAAATAGTTCTCAATTATACCTTCCCCCCCAAAAAAAATAAGAAAAGCCTGGCAAATTATTATGATATTGCCAGTACACATCAGTCATGTACCTTCTTAATAAGTTTCCTATCAAAATAGGGTATTTAATAAAGATTTACACAAGTTGAAAGCACAGAAAAATTTGTAACAAGGAGAGAGTATAGACAGAGAGATTACTAAGGAAGTTGTTATAACAAATTTTACATAATATCTTAAAATAGTTGATAATATAGACATTAGAGGCCCTGTGCACGAAATCTGTGCACGGTAGGGGTGAGGGAGATGTTATCCCTCAGCCCAGCCTGTACCCTCTCCAATCTGAGACCCCTCGAGGGATGACCGACTCACAATCCAGGACTGTTGGCTCCCAACTGCTCTCCTGCCTGCCTTCCTAATCACCCCTAACCACTTCTGCCTGCCAGCCTGATTGATGCCTAACTGCTCTCCTGCCAGTCTGATTGCTCCTAACTGCCCTCCCCTGCCAGCCTGGTACCTCCCAACTTCCCTCCTCTGCCAGCCTGGTCACCTCTAACTGCCCTCTCCTGCAGGCTTCATCACCCCCAATTGTCCTCCCTTGCAGACCTGGTCCCTCCCAACTGCCCTCCCCTGCTGGCCATCTTGTATCCACATGGGGGCAGACACCTTGTGTGTTGAAGTGATAGGTCAATTTGGATATTACTCTTTCATTAGATAGGATAGAAGCCTAGTGTAACAGCGGGGGCAATTAGTTTGCCCTGAGGGTGTCCTGAACCAGGGTAGGGGTTCCTTGGGGCATGAGGGGCCTGAGCAAGAAGCCTGTGATAGTTTGCAGGCTGGCCACTCCCTCCCCCAAGTGACCCAAACAGAGGCCCTGGTATCTGGGATTTATTTATCTTCTACAATTGAAACTTTGTAGCCTTGAGTGGAGTCCAGAGCCAGCCTGGATGTGTGCAAAGCTTGGCTTCCTCCACTGACGAGGAAACCCAAGCCTCCTGCTTGCTCTGTGGCCATAGCCATCTTAGTTGGGTTAATTTGCATAATCGCTTCTGATTGGCTGATGGAGATAGCTTGTGGGTATAGCAGAGGTGTGTTCAATTTGCATATAACTCTTTTATTAGATAGGATGTTGTCACAATACTAAACTTATCTATAAGGGAAATTAGAAAATGCAGTCTGTATTTCCAGGCAACCATGTCCCATTTAAAAATTGGGAAATAGTCCAGCTGATGTGGCTCAGTGGTTGAGCATGGACCAGGAACCAAGAGGTCATAGTTCAAGTCCTGGTCAGGGCACATGCCCAGGTTGTGGGCTCAGATCCCCAGTTTTGAGGCAGCCAACTGATGATGTTTCTCTCTGGCCCTCTCCCTTCCTTTCTAAAAAAAAAAAAAATCCATAAAATCCTATTTTTAAAAATTTTCAGAATTGGGAACTATAGAAAATGAGGAGCTCTCTCTATGGAGCACCCCTGTGCCTTTTACCACCCCCCACCTTACCCCAGGGGCATTTTTCTTGCCTCTTTCTTTCTCCTAAACTACAAGGCCCTTCTTTTGCCTCTGTAACTTGTTTCCTAAGCCCACTTCTTGGATGGATAGAAGGGAGGGAGGCAGAAAGGAAGGGAGGAAGTGAGAGACGGAGGGAGGGAAGTAGAAAGGTTAAAGCAAAAAAAATAACATTGGCATCAAAATGCTCTCAGCATGGGTCTGGAGGTGTTGGGGTAGGGAATGAGGTAGTAGAAAGAAAGAACAGAGGAACAGAGAAAAAGAGAGAAAAACAAAGGAAAGTGTTTTAGAAATGTTAAGTTTAGAAACAGTCAGCTATTACATTATAAATTATCATCTGGCAATTAGAAATGCACAAAAATTTAGAAAACAGATATGAAAAAAAGCCAGATATATGTAAGTCTTATTGTTTTGTATAGAATGGTTCTTAAATTGAGGTACTAGGGTAATCACTGATTCTACTGAAATTATGATTAAAACTATGGACCTTTCCTCTGGAAAAGTATCTACAAACACATATAACTAAAAATTCATATTTGAATACAATTCCAAGAGTTTCACAAACCTGAGATTAAGAATATTTGGTCTAACGGCAATGTGCTATAATTCACAGATCTATCAAGATGAAATTTTCCAACAAATGTGTTACCTGAATGCTGGTTAAGTGAAGTTATATCATCCTCTCTCAAGTAAACTTTAAAATCACCATACTTCCAAGAGAACAAAATACTTATTATTTGAATAGTAATGTTTTACTGGGCGGGGGCAGTGTGGGGTAAAGGAGGTCAATGGGGAAAAAAGAAACATATGTAATACTTTCAACAGTAAAGACAAAAATAAGCAATATTCAAAAAATGAACACAAAATCAATGTCAGATCAATTTAAGTGAAAAAGAGAGGTAGAAGAGGCGGTCATAATCACAGTTGGCTTTGGAAATGGTAAAGGTCCTAAGACAGAGAGTGCAGGCATATTACAAGCTGGAAAAGAAAACTGATTCTTCCTTGGATTCCCCCATCCAGAAGAAATGCAGCCCTACCAATACCTTGATTTTAGCCTCATGAGATTATCTGGACTTCTGACCTCCAGACTCTATCAGAACAAAATAGCGTCCCCTTGCCCCCTGCAAAAAGATACTTAGAATCCCTTAACATTTGTTCAGTACAGTAAGAATTTATAACATTTCTCATAGAGGGATATTTACATTAATAGAACATCCTATTTCCCCTCAATGTATTTTATTTTTTAAATTCATCTTTTTAAATCTATTTTTTTTAATTGGTACTTGATGGTTAGCTGTGGTTAATAATTCTTACTTAAAGCATAAAGTGGACACTGTTCCATTTTTCTGATTTAAGCTAGGTAGGTACATGATATCCTTGTGTGTACCACCATGTGGTTTATATTAAAAGTTGCTTTCCACCAGATAGGAAGAAGAGATAGTAGTCTACTACTCTTGTTTCTTGGTGTCTTCAGTAAAATTACACTGCTTGGTCTTATAATCTGTACTACCAAAAATATTAGTAGAAAAATGTGGATTTATAACTAAGATGAAGCAATACTCTTCCGACTACTTCAGGGCAATAGCAAGAGAATTTAATGAGAGATCAATGCTCTCTCTGGTCAGAGAAAGACTCAAAGAGATTCAGTTGACACTCAGGAGGCAATTCATTCATTGTCAACATTATAAAATGACTAGAGGCCCAGTGCACAAAATTCATGCACAGGTAGAGTCCCTAGGCCTGGCCAGCGATTAGGGCTGATTGGGGCCTTCCTTCCCTGGCTGTCAGCTGCTAGCAGGGGCCTTCCTTCATTCCATGCCGCCCCCTGGTGGTCAGCACACATCATAGTGAGTGATCAAACTCCCAGTCTCCTCACTGAACTCCCAAGGGGACACTTGGTATATTAGCCTTTTATATAGAGAGATTTTTGCTAAGGAAGCCAGCAGAATCCCTTACATTTGTATCCACAACTTTTTAATATGTTGCCAACTCCTTCTATGGTTCTGCACATAAAACCTTATTTAGAAGAAGCAAATAGCACTCGCTTTTCAAAATGCACCTGTAAGTTTTTAGAGTACAGCTTACCCATGCTGTGACTACATATAACCATGCATATATCATCTTAGCATTTAATGGCAAGGATGAGAGGAATAATAAGGGTAAGCTGGCAACCCTGCATATCTAGGAGGCCAATTATTTGGGGATCAGACAAATAAGCCAAAGATGCTAAAGAGATATTGAATCAAGAATGCTTTTGGACTTAAAACAAAGTGACTTAAAACATTTAATCAAATAATAATCTAATAAAAATTTAGGTGACTTTAATGATATAGGTACTGAATTACAAAATGTTAGCATTTCATCATGTAGAAGGAAGTCTAAATAGTTCCTCTAAAAATACCACACAAGCTATTTGCCCTTATGCTTTTTAGTCTAGGAATAAAAAGCATAAGGACAAATAGCTAATCCTAATTGTGAGGCCTTTGAATATTTTAAACATTTTTCCTCCCAAATGCAACATAAATGGATTCAATATTCACTGAAACTTATTACCCTAAAGCAGTGCTGTCCAATAGAAATAAAATGCAAGCCATATATGTAATCTTCAATTTCCTAGTAGCTATATTTAAAAAGTATAAAGAAGAAGATGGCATTGAAAGTGGCTCCATGCCCTGGCCAGTTTGGCTCAATGATAGAGCGTTGGCCTGCAGATTCAAGGCCCCCAAGTTTGATTCCAGTCAAGGGCATGTACCTTGATTGAGAGCACATACCCAGTAGGGAGTGTGCAGGAGGTAGCTGATCGATATTTCTAACTCTCTATCCCTCTCCTTTCCTCTCTGTTAGATAGATAGATAGATAGATAGATAGATAGATAGATAGATAAAAATATATATATTTTAAAAAATCAATAAATATATTTAAAAAAAAGAAGAAAGTGGCTCCAAGTAGGGAGTGTGCAGGAGGCAGCTGATTGATATTTCTAACTCTCCCTCTCCTTTCCTCTCTGTAAAATAAATAAATAAATAAATATGTATTTTTAAAAATCAATAAATATATTTTAAAAAAAGAAGAAAGTGGCTCCAAGTGCCCATCACTCAACAGAAATATTAACAGAGTAAAAATTGTCAGAATCTTTTGTGTCAGAACTTAGAAAATAATCAAAGGTTTACAGAGACCAGGCAATTTAAAAAAGAAAGGAAATCTTTGAGCCACTATTACTTGTTGTTGACCTAACCCCACTCTCCACTCCCACACCTCAGCAGGGGTCTTGAAGACAGCAACCTGTGTTCTCAGCATGGGATCCTGGCCCCTGGTTCCAGAGAGGGTAGAATAGACTTTAAGCTCAAAGAATTGTGAAGGATCAACACAACGTGTTTACAAACAATTAGCTGCTGTCACGCACAAAATATTACAGAGGCCAAAAACAGATGTACCAAAAGCCTGAGGAGAAAAGCTGGGGAGACAGTTTCTTAGGGAACTAGAGCTATTAAAACTGATCTCATATACTGGGGAATTCAGATAGCCACATGCACATATAAGACACGTGTGCAAGAGAGATCTGAGAAGACCCTAAGGTCTTATCTTGGGCTGACCTCTAGGCTTAGCACATGCAGGAAGTAAAGGTAAGGCAAAGTTGGCTAAGCTTTGAAAGAGTGCCTTGATATATAATATGCAAAGACTGGGAGAGTTTTTCTTTCTTTTTGTTAGATCCTGGTGTTCAAGGAAATCTGTCAAAGCATGAGAAAACCACAGGCTAAAGGAACAGACTTCAGATACCACACATGGCAAAGAATAAAGACTTTACAAAAATAGTTTAGAAAAGTAACTAAACAAATTACATCCCACAGCCAGCAACAAAAACAAACCCTGAAGTATCTGATTTCCAGAGTTATCACAGTATAATATTAAAAAATGTTCAGTTTCCAACAAAAACGTACGAAGCTTGAAAAGAAAGTCTGGCTAATTCACAGATGAAATTAACAGAAATGATCTCTGAAAAAGTACATCCATTGGACTTCCTATACAAACACTTAAAATCAACTGTCTTAAATACATTCAAAGGAAATCAGGAAAACAATGTATGAGCAATAAAGAAACAAATTACAAAAAGGAACCAAACAAATGCTGAAGCCGGTTAAGTACAGTAATCAAAATGAAAAATTTACTGGAAGGTTTCGATAGCTGATTTGAGAATGGAGAAGAATTAATAAGATTAAAGAATAGTAAAACTGAAATCATCCAGTCTTAGGTACAGAAAGAAAAATGAAGAAAAAAAGAAACAGAGCCTAAGAAATCCGTGGAACACTATAAAATGTACCAACATATATGTAATAATTAATTTGTGGAGAAAAAATAGGAAAGAATATTCAAAGAAAAAAGGGCCAAAAAACTTCCCATATTTTGTAAAATATGTAAGTCTACACATTAAAGAAGTTAAACTCCAAAAAGGATAAAGAGCTAGAAAAAAGACATAAACACTTAGGTTGTTGAAAGGCAAAGAATCTTGAAAGTGCAAGAGAGAAACTACTCATTATATACAAGGGAGCTGCAATAAAATTAAGAGTCAATTTCTCATAGAAAATAATGGATGTCCGAGGCAGGGAGATGACACATTTAAAGAGTGGGGGCGGGAGGAATGGCCAATCCATAGCAAAACTATCCTTCAAAAGTGAAGAGGAAATTAAAACATTCTCAGATAAAGATCAGGGAATGTGACATCAATTGGTAAATATAAACCCATTAACAAAACAAAACAATCCTATATAATAAAAATCTAATAGACTAAGTGTGTGGTCATCCAATCGGCCATTCAACCAATCAAAGCATAATATGCTAATGATATGCTAAGGCCACTCAACTGCTCACTATGATGTGCACTGACCACCACAGGCAACACTATGACAGTAGGTTACCTTGCTGCTGGGGCTGGCTGATTGGGACTGAGCAAGACAAGCCGGACACAACCTGGAGCCCTTCTGCAGTTCCTCCCTGGCTGGCCAATCTCCTGCATCCCTCCTGGGCCCCGATCGTGCACAGGTAGGTCCCTTGGCCTGGCCTGCAGCCTCTCGGAATTCTGGCCCACTAAGGGGCTGTTGGTTTCTGCCTGATCTCGCAGGCCAATTCATTTATTAGCCTATATAATAAAAGGCTAATATGCAAATTGACCAAACAGCAGAACAACTGGTTGCTACAAAGTGCACTGACCACCAGGGGCAGATGCTCAATGAAGGAGCTAACCCCCTGATGGGTCAGTGAGTTCCCACAGGAGGAGTGCCATGTCAGCACTAAGGATGTCCCAGGAGTGGGCCTGTCAGTCGGACACCCCCTTGGGGGCGCCTGGATTGCGAGAGGGCACAGGCCAGGCTGTGGGACACCCTGCCCCCCCCTCCCCACACCCAAATGCATGAATTTCATGCACTGGGCTTCTAGTATAAATATAAAGTCATTATGAACTGTGGAAATCATACTTCAGGGTTTCATTTTGGGCTTGTAATTTCTTTTTGTTGTCAGTAATTACAAATTTAAATTAAATATGCAAAAACCCCCACAAAAATAGCATAAGTACTTCATTATTAATAACTTCACATGTGAGTGGATTAAACTCTAATAAAAAAGCAGAGATTGACAGAAAAGATTTTAAAGAACACACACAATCCAAACATATACTATTTACAAGAGATTCACTTTATATCCAAAACCACAGGTTAAACAGGTTAAAAAACGAAAGGATGGACCTAGCTGGCATGACTCAATGATTTATCATCCACCTATGAACCAGAAGGTCACTGCTCGATTCCCCAGCAGGGCATAATGTCTGGGTTACAGACTTGATCCCCGGTGCTGGGTGTGTATGAGGCAGACCATCAATGATTCTCTCTAATTATTGATCTTTCTCTCTTTCTCTCCCCCTCTCTTCCTCTCTAAAATCAATAAAAAATATATTTAAAAAATAAAATAAAAATGAAAGGATGGGAAAAGATTCTATGAAACGATAACCAAAAGAGAGCTGGGATGAATATATTAATAACACTGCAGAGTCTTACTTAAAGTAAAAAATTGTTAGAGACAAAGGTCATTATATATTGATAAAAGAGTGAACTAATCAAAATATAACAAATATAAACATATTAGAGGCCCAATGCACGAAGATTCAAGCAAGAATAGGCCTTTTTTCCCCTGGCTGCCAGCACTGGCTTCCCTCTGGCTGCTGCTGCCTCCCACTAGGGGCATGCTCTGAGCCACACTATGGCTGCTCGGAGCATGCCCCCACCCCTGGTGTGTATCCACTGGGTCTAGGGGGTGGCACGCAGTCTCCTCACACCCATCTGCGCGTGCACGTTCTTCTTAGCGGTTGTGATGCCCAGCTAATTTGAATAATGCTTATTTATACATATAGATATGCACCAAATAGCAGTGCCCCAAACTATATAGAATAAAAACTGACAAAACTTAGGGGAAAAATAAATAGATCTATAATAATAGTTGAAAGACTTCAACACTACACTTTTAATAATTAATGTAACATCATCTATAAAAAAGTGAAATACTAATATGCTACAATGTTAATGCTAAATGAAAAAAGTCACACATACAAGGCCACATATTACGTGGTCCCATTTATATGAAATAGCAAGTATAGATAAGTCTATACAGATAGAAAACAGATTAGAGGCTGCCAGTGAATTGAGGGTGGGGGATAAAAAGGAATAACTGTTTAATGGATATGGTGTTCTTTTTAAGGCGATAAAAATGTTTTGGAACTACAGTAAGATGATGGTTACAAAAATTGTTCATGTACTAAATGCCACTAAATTGTACATTTTAAAATGGTTATATTTGTTAAATGACTAAGTTTGTGAATTTCATCTCAATTTTTATAAAGTAAAAACAGGGAAAATTAATCTAATATGTCCAATGTATCATTTTAATAGAAAATATAAATAATTCATTAGATTTTTTTATACCCAGTCTTCAAAATTTGGTGTGCATATTTTACATATATAGCGTATGTCAATTCTGATTAATGCTTGATAGTTACATGTAGTTAACAGCTACCATATTGGACAGGAAAAATTACAAAAAGTTTATAAAAATAAGTTGTCATGTGAGCTTATATTGAAAAGAAGACATTCTATCTACAATCTCACTTTCTGGCATATAACACCTATAGCTAATCCCTAACGCTGTCCCGCCCCCCAGCCCTTGGTAAAGTATCCACCTAAGAACTAAAATGCTATATTATTTTATTACCTTTGGCTGTATTTTCTTCCTGGAATGCTCTTTACTCCTATGTAAAAACACATTTAATTCTCGTCTTGGTTTCTAGAGGCAATAGGGTTTCTTCTTCTGAGGAATTCAATGTATTTATCATCTATGCTTTTGTTAGGTAATTACTATTACCCTTATAATTCTTCTACTATTATCTTCTATTATTTAACTTCAACCTTCTCCCATTTACTACCATATCTGGATTACCCATATTGAACTGCCTGGACCACCCATATTACCTCATATACAGCAAGAAATTGACTTTCAACACCCATCACAATTCTCTTCCTACTACAATAAACAATATATCACATGCAGGTAATGATAAAACCATAAGGATATCTGCAATATTCACTCTTAATGAATTGTTTTTAGCTGAATTAAATAACCAAAGTCCACACAATCTGAATTAGACTATTTAGCATCCTTAACTCAAAACAACAAAAAACAAAAACAGAAAACACAACAGAGCAACTTGAAGATTTATCTTCAGCAGGAATCCTTTAGCAATTTAGGGACTTTTATTTAGCTCCTCAATTGGTATAGTTCAGTTATGAAGGAATGAAACCCCAGGGATGAAAATTACTCTTGGCTTAAAAACCCCACACCCCATACAAGGACTAAAATATTTTGTAACAATCATATGGATATCCTTCTTTAAGTCCTGGCAAGGGATACACCCAGGTAAAAGAATGCACCACACTCAGAGCAGACCAAAGCTCTGGCTTTCCACCTAGTAAGTATAGTAGCCCCCTCCCTTTATACATGGTCTTGATTTCTGAGATTTTGGTTACGTGTAGACAACTGAGGTTTGAAAAATGGAAGAGTCCAAAAATAAAATAAAACTCATAAATTTTAAATTGTGCACTGTTGTGAGTAGTGTGATAAAATATCATGCAGCCCAGCTCCATCCAACCCAAGGATGTGAATCACCCCTTTGCTGAGCATATATCCACACTGTATATGCTAACTACTAAGTGGTTCTCAACCTTTTTTAATGCTGTGACCTTTTAATACAGTTCCTCATGTTGTGGTGACCCCCAATCATAAAATTATTTTCGTTGCTACTTCATAACTGTAATTTTGCTACTGTTATGAAAATCATAATGTAAATAATCTGTGTTTTCTGATGGTCTTAGGCTCTACAGCAGCTGTTCTCAACTTTTGGGTTGCGACCCACAGGTTGAAAACTGCTAGCAAGGTCGCCTAAGACCATCAGAAAACAGATATTTACATTATGATTCATTAACAGTAGCAAAATTACAGTTATGAAGTAGCAACGAAAATAATTTTAAGATTGGGGTCACCACAACATGAGGAACTGTATTAAAAGGTCACAGCATTAAAAAAGGTTGAGAAACACTGCTTAGTCACTTAAGAGCCACCTCTGTTATCAGATTACAGAACTTGGTACTATCTGCAGTTTTAGGAATACACTGGGTCTTGGAACATATTTTCCATGCACATGGGAGAAGTAGTGAGGTAGGGAGGCACCACTATAGTTCATTCCCAGTCCTCCAGGTCCAGGTGCTATTTACCAATCCACAATGTTGCCTAATACAACTGACATTCTATCTTTATCAGGATTCCAAAAAAAAGAGCTTAAAAGTGAACCCATTATAATTTTTCCATAAAGGAGAATGGACTTGGTTAAGTTGTTGTTGTTTTTTTAATATATTTTATTGATTTTTTTTACAGAGAGGAAGGGAGAGGGATAGAGAGTTAGAAACATCAATGAGAGAGACATTGATCAGCTGCCTCCTGCATGCCCCCTACTGGGGATGTGCCCACAACCAAGGTACATGCCCTTCACCAAAATCGAACCTGGGACCTTTCAGTCTGCAAGCCGACGCTCTATCCACTGAGCCAAACCGGTTTTGGTGGATTTGGTTAAGTTTTTGTTACTGTGTAAAATTGCTAAATAACTGCTAAGTTTGTGGGAACACATTTACATATTTATCCTATTTAAAGACTTGAGGCCGGGTGCACGACATTCATGCAGTGGGGGAAAGGGAGTTTTTCAGCCCGCTGTGCCCTCTCGCAGTCTGGGACCCCTTGGGGGATGTTTACCTTGCAGCTTAGGCCCAATCCCCTTGGGGAGTCAGACATCCCTCTTACAGTCCAGCACTCTCACTTCAAGACCCCTTGCTCCTTATCACTTGCCTGCAGCAGAGGCGGGAGAGGCTCCTACCACCACCACTGCACTTGTCAGGCATGAGCCCAGCTTCTGGCTGAGCGGTGCTCCCCCTGTGGGAGCGCACTGACCACCAGGGGGCAGCTCCCGTGTTGAGCTTCTGCCCCTTGGTGATCGCATGTATCATAGCGACTGGTCGTTCTGCAGCTCAGTCAATTTGCATATTAGGCTTTTATTATATAGGATATGCTTTCTCATTGTAATTCACTGTATTAATATCAGCTAAATATTGATATTGCCTGATTATATGTAATTTATTCATGATATTCTAACTGTATATAAATAAAAATCAGTAAGAAATTACCTTAGTCATTTTTTTTAATATATATTTTTATTGATTTCAGAGAGGAAGGAAGAGAGGGAGATAGAAACATCCATGATGAGAGAGAACCATGGATCGGCCGCCTCCTGCAAGTCCTCTATTGGGGATCAAGCCCACAACCCGGGCATGTGCCCTTGGCTGGAATTGAACCTGGGATCTTTTCAGTTTGTAGGCTGATGCTCTCTATCTACTGAATCAAACCAGCTAGGGCTACTTTAATCATTTTCTAATAATATCAGCAATAAATCTGAAAAAACACTGCTGCAGTGAACAAATCAGATATCCTCCAACAATACATCATCACCTAAATTGTCACTGACAGCCCTAGCCAGTTTGGCTCAGTGGATAGAGTATCAGCCTGAAGACTGAAGAGTCCCAGGTTCAATTTCAGTCAAAGGCACATATACCTTGGGTGCATGCTGAAGGCAACCAATAGATGTGATATTTCTCTCTGTGTGTCTTTCCCCTTTCCCTTCTACTCTATATATACTAAAAAACGATGGCAAAATATCTTTGGGTGAGGATTAACAAAAAATATTAAAAATAAAATAAAATGTCACTGACAGAGGTAGAAAAAAATCTAATAGCATTTTATTTTAAAAGTGGACTGTGATAGAACATTTTGAAAGAGTACCAAATATGTATCTGAAGTAGGGAAAAAGCAGGTAATAGTGTTGATAAGACCTGCCAGTCAATTTGTGCTGGCACAGAACAGATTTATTTAAAAGTGGAAAAGCAGGACCTATGCTCCTCTGAATCAAGTCTTCTGAGGAGAAAGTCGTGACAGATGTCAATTAACCAAAAGAACAAGGATCCCTTTGGAGATCAAAACAAAGACACCCTCTCTTGATAACATTTCTCCAGTTAGATAAAAATAACTGAGATTTGGTTTTAGAGCTAGTTTTTCCTAGTGAGACTTCCTTAACCCCTCAATTTTTCCATACTCAATTAAATAGAACAAGGAATAAAATGAAGATTGGAGTAGAAACCCCATGCTTTTTATCACCATTACAACCAGGCATATGGATAGCTGACATAATTCACTGATAAAAAACAGTATTTACATTAGTATGTACTCATCTACTCAAAGAAATAAATTATTTTTTTCTCATTCTTCAAGGTTTCAAGCTGTTGAATTCCTACAGCGTAAGTTAAAAGGCAATCTCTCTTGCACATGTGCGTGCACTTATACACACACACACACACATACACATACACAACTCTGACTGCATATGGACACAATGTTCAGCTGCCAATAAAAGAAAATGAACAGGATTCCTGCTTATTGAGTTGTTTGAAGTATACTGATAATACTTCACACCAAAAGGGTTTTACTTTTAAATACAACTGACTTCCCTTTAAAGTTGGTTCTTGGTTGTTTCCTTATTTATCTCCCCACCCCATTAGCTCTACATACACAAAATCCTTAATAAGTTACAGTGTCTCTTGTCAGAGTTCAAAAGTCCTGGAATTGAGTCTCATTGTCTCTGATTTGTCTGGCTTGGATTATTGGACAATCTTTGAACCAATCATTCTACAGAGGGTGAACCCGCCCAAATTAAAAGGCCTGAAAAAGGAGAGGGATGATTCCCCAAGAAAACTAGGGTGCTCTTAACAGAAGATCACGGTACTCTTGGCACACAAAAAGAACAGATGGCCATTACAATATTGAAAGGGAAACATGGGAGTGGGTTTAAGATAAGGTAAAAAATCATTTAAAGTGAGTGGCACATCATGAAAATATACACAGAATATGCAATACATATGCTATTCTTGTTTGAGTTGGAAGATTACTGAAGACAACAAAACAAGATTGAGACTAAATAGGAACCTACTGGTGAAGGCCTTGTGTTTTCCAAAAAGAACTATTCTAGGCCTCCGTGCAGGGGGAATATCGTTAAGTTAGTATCTAAAAATAATTATATTGAAAAATAGGATCAAGAAAGCTTGCAATAATCAAAAGCAGAGACAGAAAGGCAGCTAGGAAGATGCTATTTGAATCCAAATGCTATTTCAACAATGAAGCCTGGGAATAGAGCAGTGTCTTTATAGAAAAAGTAGAAGGCAGAATCCTAGATCTATTATTTTAAAAAAAACAACAACAAAAAAAAACAACACCTCAGAACAAGTACTATGAAAGCAAGTGGGGGGGGGGGGGGGGAGGAGAGGTACTAAAAATACTGGAGTCAAAGATAAACTCCAAGATGGTTAGATTTGTAAGGATCAGTCCAGTAGTGCTGTATACAGTGTAAAGGATGTAGAAAAGAAGTTGTCACGAATATAGACTAGAGTTCAGTTGTCAAGTGTGGAAAGAACACTTAAAGGGAATAACTCAAAAGCCAAGGAGAGCTTAAGAAATTCAACAGTCCCTAGCACATATAGATAGATGTTTGATAAATGGATGGATGGACTAATGTCTTTTATAAGTCAAATAATATATTAATCAAAAAGTATCCAAAATAAATAAGACACAGTCCCTGATTTCATAGAATTCATTATACAACTAACTCAAGGACAATCATTTACTGCCATCAGAGTTCAGAAAAACAAGTGATTAATTCTGATAAATAATGCTTCATGAGTGATTCAGAAGCCTGTATAAAAGAAAAGTAAGATACAGTATTGAAACTAAGCTTTAAGAGAAATAATTCTCTCAAGGAGAAGACATGAGTCAGTAAGGGGGTCAAAATACTTAAAGATAGGCAAGAAAATTTGAAGAATAAAATGTAGCCCTAGCTGGTTTGGCTCAGTGGATAGAGCATTGGCCTGCAGATTGAAGGGTCCTGGGTTCGAGTCTGGTCAAGGGCACATGCCTGGGCTGTGGGCTCAATCCCCAGTAGGGAGCATGCAGGAGGCAGCTGATTAATGATTCTCTCTCATCATTGATGTGTCACTTTCTCTCTCATTCCCTTCCTCTCTGAAATCAATAAAAATTTATTTTTAAAAAACAAATGAAGTGAAATAAAGCCCAGACAACAGGGTTGTTTTAGAATCATTTTGGAAGTATGATTTGAATGCAATACTAGAACTAATCAACTGATAATAATAAATTTGGAATATTCATTTCTCCAGTATTGGAGAATAAACTAATAATTCACATTTTGTTAATATCAATTTAAGCCAAATTATTTAAGTAGGATAGTCTACCTTTTAGAAAGGAATAGTTACAAATATTTGAAATTTTTAATCTATTTTCATTTCACAGAAGATTCAGATTCAGCCTATACTGATACCTAAAATATTACCTTAAGTCTTAAAGCAGAAGTCAAAACCAACATAAATGAGCAAAGATTACAGCTTTTAGTGTTTATGATACGTACCTGTAGTGGTGAAGACTGGGACCATGGAAATGGAATAACACTTATACACTTAACATTCTATACTCTAGCAACTGCCTTATAAGAATGTAGGATCAGTATTATGAGAATGTTTTGAACTTTTTAGAAAAGCTAGAAATCCTGCCTGATTTCTTAAATACTGGCTCATTTATAATGGACTGATTTCACCTGAAGTTTTCATCTTGTCTTAAATAATGATTTTTTTTAGTTCATCAGAAATATAAATTGGTTTTACTCACTTTTACCATTGCATTTACCTTTTTTTTAACTAGAAAACTATACAAATAAATATAGCATATTTTAGGATCTCCCAAATAATAAACGCAATAAGAACAATTAACAAAATAGTACTTTAGTCTCAACTCCTTAAACTAAATGTTAGTTTATTTTTTCAATTCAAAGTTCTGAATACACTTTGTTCTTAAACATGAAATATAAAACCTGTAAAATCCCAATGCATTTATTTAACAACTAGAGGCCCAGTGCACAAATGCATCTGTGCATGGGTGAGGTCTGGCCAGCCTAGTCCCAATTGGGGCAGATTGGGGTCAGGCTTGCCAGGAAGAGGAGATGGCAGGTTTGTAGTCGGCCGGCCTGCCCAGATCAGGCCCAATCAGGGCTGGGCTGGCTGGGGGGAGGGGTCACAATTGGTTGGTGGGTCCCACCCCCAAAACGAAGTGGGAGGACCAATCAGGGGTCAGCAACTGGGGGAGGGGCTTTGGGAGGTTGGCCAGCCAGTCTCACCCCCAATTGGAGTGTGCGAGGATGATCGGGGATGGACCTGATTAGGGGGAGGGGCCAAGGGCCCACTGGAGTGGTGGGGGTCCTTTGGGAGCAGGGCCAGCCAGGGGGAGGAGCCGCGGGTGGGCAGTTGGTTGGCTGGCCCTGCCCCTGATCAGGATGAGGGAGCCAATCTTGAAGTAGCTGGGCAGGGGAAGGGACTGCAGGAGGTTGGCTGGAAGACTCCACCCGCTATGGGGGTGGGGAGTTGATCAGGGTCAGGGAAGGCCAGGGGAAGGGGCTGTGGACTGATGGGGTGGGGCAGGTCAACCGGGGGTGGGGCCAGCCAGGGGGAAGGGCCATAGGGGGGTTGGCTAGTAACCCTGTCCTTGATTGGAGCGGGAGAAGCAGAACAGAGGCGGGGTGGCTGGGGCCACAGGAGGTTGGCTGGCCGGTTGATCCAGTCATTCCGGTGTTTCAGTCAGTAGCTTTTTATATATATAGATGACCACAAAGTGACCGAGAATCATGGTCAAATTTGTTCTAAATAAAAATACCACTGGCTCAGAGGTTCCTAAATTCATGTCTGAGGATTAGTACTATGAGGATTAACTAGAGAACTTTTCTTTAAGATATATTTTATTGATTTTTTACAGAGAGGAAGGGAGAGGCAGAGAGAGTTAGGCAGAGAGTGAGAGAGAAACATCAATCAGCTGCCTCCTGCACACCCCCTACTAAGGATGTGCCTACTACCAAGATACATGTCCTTGACTGGAATCAAACCTGGGACCCTTCAGTCAGCAGACCGACGCTCCATCCACTAAGCCAAACTGGTTAGGGCTGAAGAACTTTTTAAAACCAGACTCTCAAGTCCACTACTTAATTCCTAAAGGATGAGGCTGAGCAGACCGATATTTTAAATTTCTGAAGTAGTTCTGATGTGTAGGTAAATTTGGGATATTAGTAAACCATAAAACTAATCATAATTTTGAATAAACTAATAGAAAAGTGGTCACAATAAAGTTTTATTCAGAATAATATTTTTCCTATCACTTCAAGCAATATAGCTAGCTACTCTTGTTTGGGATTTAAGATAATCCTATACATTAAATTTCAGAAGAAAACACTAATACAAGAACTTCACAGTTAAGGCAAAAATAATGACTGAAGATAGCCTGCCAATCTTAAATCTTCTAATTGCTCCTTACCTCGACTTGTAAGACTATATCTCTTTGACTTTCTCCTAATTCGCTCATACTATCTCCACAACAGCATTTTTTCTGTTCCTTAAACAGTGTTACTCACCTTAGGGCCTCTGCACTTCCTGTTTCCTTTACTACTTTGAGGCTCCTGAAGTGTAAGCTAGCATGAATCCTCTTCCATGTGGATTAACCCATTCTACTAGTAAACTAGTTCCAACACCCAGCTTCCCTCCACCCTAATTCTACTTCACTCCATTTATTTTTCTGGTTTTATTTTCTTCATAATGTGTATGACTATCTGAAATTATTTATTCATTTCTTTAGGAATTTATTGTCTGTCTCCTATTAGTAGAATTTGTATCCCATTACTGCACTAAATAGAACGTTATGTGAGAGTTAGTAAGTGCTCAATGCATATGTTATTGTTGAGTAAATAAATAGAAAAGCATACAAAGTCCCAATCTTAGTCTCAATTTACTAATGTGCCATACAGATGAGCCTCTACAAAGATAATACAATGTTTCATAAAATTTTAGTCCTAAGCAAGATTAAAAGAGGAAAATTTCAGTTCCTTACTTCCCTCTACCATCCTCCCTTCAGCTCCCTTCCCCATTCCCCTGAACCCTTATGGTCAGGTAATTTCAACTTGGGTTAGGTAAACACAAAATATTCCAGAAGCAACTCAAATGATAGGGAGATGTTAAACAAATACATTCTTACAATTCAAGTAAAAACCAGAAGATATAGAACTTTTCTCAGTTATGTGTCATTTGGAGAAGACTACTTGGATTCTCAGAGTGACTTGTCTTTCTAGGAACCAGGTGCATTCTGAATCCTAAGAGAGATGAAAGATGAGTAGAGGTAAATTATAGAGAAGGGGAAAAGTTGAAAAGGGTGGAGAATGATTTTCCCGATAGATTATTTTATGCAAAGGGTTCCTCAAGGAATTCACCATCTAAATAGTATCATTAAATAGCAATACAGACAGTATAAGTAGCAACAAAATAACATGCAACATGAATAAAAATACCTGGAAACAGAGGAGGAAGAGAATCTTAAATATAAATTTTATAAACCTAATAGAGTGGGACTATATTACTTTTACATAGTTTACATCAAGATTCAAATGCGGAAAAGAGAACTAAACTAGGAACTGAGAGCCACTGTTTCAAAAAAAAACTTTACTACCTTGAATGATGCTAAAATTTTTTTTTAAATCAACATTAGCTACTGGAAATATTTTTGGTAAAGAACTACTAGAAAGATACTCCTTAACATGATAAAGGCTATTTAAAATACAATAAGTATTACCATATCTCAAAGTAAAGCACCTGAAGCATTCCCATTATAGCCAGATACAGGATATTACTAGGAAGGCCTGAAAAAATCAAAATTATAATAATATGATTAAAAGAGGAGTTTCAGTGGAAAAGAAAAATAAACAAAACAAAAAAATCGATTTAAAAATTACCTTACTTGCAGATTATATAATTGCAAACTCTTTATTAGAAATATAAAGCCTTCCAATTTCCTATCAAGCCTGAAAAAAAACTTGGAAGCTGTTAATTTGTGCTAACAAGTAAAAAACTGAACAAACTGAGAAATCAACTCTTCTTGGATTCATAAGAAAAGCAAAACTGTTGCCCTCAAAATTGGAGACACAAACAAACACAGAGAATCACAACTTACTAGAGCAGAAACACAATAGCAAGGAGCAGAGCCTACTATGGGAAACAGTCCTCCAGTAAGGAAACTTGAGGTAAACTGATGATTTGCGGGAGGCTCAGTATGGACAACTGAGATAAAAACTCCAAGGAGACCCAGTCATGGAAGTGCCCAACACTTTTGTGAACTTTCTTGGAGCTCTCCCAAGTCCTTACAATCAATATCAGAGAAAAACCCTTTCAGACTTCCAGAAGGGAAAGGGAAAAGGAAATATATCAGAACACACTCTTCAAGTTTGCCCTCAGCAGAATTTATTTAACCAGAGCCTAACCTCCTGGAGTTTTATCAGCACCTAACTGATCTCAAGAAAGTAAACACCCAACGATAGCCCCCTCCAGCCCTCCAGTCCTACCTTAGATGGGTCAGGAGGGAAATAAAAAAAAAAAAAAAACAACACTTGAGAAATTCAAAATCCAGAGACACGTGATCACAAAAGACTAAGACCTATGGAAGTTCTGCTGATCAAATGTACACCATGTAATTATAATTCACAACATTGCATTATGTAGTTGAAATTTGCTAACAAAGTACATCTTAAATGTTCTTACAAGCACAAGAAAAAGAAGAAAAGAAAAAATGGTAACTACATGCTGTGGTAGATATGGAAATCAGATTGTTTGTGGTGATTATTTCACAATGTATGCATATACCAAAACAGCAAGTTATATACATCTAAATACAAAAAATTTCTGTCATTCATATCTAGATAAAGCTGTGGGGGGGGTGGGGATGGAGACTGGGACCTAATAATAGGACTATAAAGTACTTCCCTAACTCCCCCCCTCCCCCCCCAATTACTATTACATTATTAAAGGCCTATTTACAGCAGTTCCTTTTATGGAGTCTGGCTATCAAGCAGAGACCCAAGAGAAAGACAGGTGTGGCTGCTGGCCAGGCCCAGAGTGGAGGAGAGAGGTAAGTGTTGATCAACAGCTGCCATGGAGGCTATGGATCAGACCCTGCTTCTCTCTCCAGGCTTCTCTTCGGGTCTGATCTGCAGCCCCCTCAGCTGTGGTGACCCAGCACTGACTTCCAGGTGGGTTGAGCCTTCAGTCATTTTGGATGTTATGGACCCTGTGTTTTTATATATTAGGATATTAGTACAGAGGCAAATGATCAGAACAGTCAATACAATATTGAAAGGACACAGTTATAGAATAGTCAATACAATATTGACTTCAAGACTTAGTATAAATTTACAGTATCAAGACAATATGGTATTGGCAAAAGAGACAAACAGATCAATGGAACAATACAGAGAGTCTAAAAACAGACTCATAAATATACTCAACTCATTTGTCCTTTGAAAAGGAATAAACACAATACAATGGAGCAAAGATAGTCTTTTCAACAAGTGGTGCTGGAATAACGACATCTACATTCCCCCCAAAATATGAATCTAAATACATACTTATACCTTTCACAAAAATTAACTCAAAATGGATCACAGACTCAAATGTAAAACTCAAAACTATAAAACTCCTAAAAGATAACATAGGAGAAAAATCTATATGATTTTGAGTTCATCAATGACCTTCGGTTACAACAAAGATATGACCTATGAAATAAAGAATGGATGAGCTAGAATTCATCAGAATTAAAATATACTCTGCAAAGGGCACTATTAGGAGAATGAGAAGACAGGCCACAGTCTGGGAAAATGTATTTGCAAAAGATATAATTGATAAAGAACTGTTACCCTAAATATACACAGAATTTCTCCCCCTTTTTAAAATTTATTTTATTAATTTTTTACAGAAAGAAAAGGAGAGGGACAGAGAGATAGAAACATCAACTAGAGAAACATCGATCAGCTGCCTCCTACACACTCCCTACTGGGGATGTGCCCGCAACCCAGACACATGCCCTTGACCGGAACCAAATCCGGGACGCCCGAGTCGGCAAACCAATGATCTATCCACTGAGCCAAACCAGTCAGGGCTCCCCTTTTTTGAATTCTTAAGAAAAACAGGGCATTTTGTGGAACAGAAGAGTGAAATACTAAAGTAAGCAAGACTCTATTAGATTGGGGTGAGGAGCTAAATAGAATTCCTATGGCACCATGGATAGCCAGATCCTCTTCCACCTTAGTTAGATGGCACCTGGGCATAGCCTGGGCTCAACTATTTGGTCTGAGATCAGAAGGGGGTCCACCCAAATCCTACACAGAATTCATAAAATTTAACAATAAGGAAACAACATGATTAAAAATGGGACCAAAGTCCTTGACTCCTCACCAAAGATACAGATTTCAAATAAGCATGACAAGATTCTCCACATCACATGTCATCTCATTAGGAGATTCCACTACACACCTATTAGAATGGCAAAATAAAGAACAGTGATAACACTGAATGCTGGTAAGGATGTAGAGCAGTGATTCTCAAACTTCCTAATGCCGTGACCCTTTAATACAGCTTCTCATGTGGTGGTGACCCCCAACCATAAAATGATTTCCGTTGCTACTTCATAACTGTAATTTTGCTACTGTTATGAACTGTAATGTAAATATCTGATATGCAGGCTGTATTTTCATTGTTACAAATTGAACATAATTAAAGCATAGTGATTAATCACAAAAACAATATGTAATTATATATTGTGAAATATTTCTAATTACAAATAAATGAAATTTTGTCTTGAATCGTGGTGTAGCATGGGTAACAGTCTTAAATATAACAACAGTAAATTACATTGCTACATTTTGCTACAC
Organism: Lasiurus borealis; assembly: GCA_004026805.1. Taxonomy (NCBI): domain Eukaryota; kingdom Metazoa; phylum Chordata; class Mammalia; order Chiroptera; family Vespertilionidae; genus Lasiurus; species Lasiurus borealis. The sequence continues at coordinate 49,580 of PVJN01006211.1, read as the reverse complement.
GGAGGAGCGGTCTGTTGGTTCCTAAGACCATGGGAAATAGGTGTTTTCCAATAGTCTTAGGCGACCCCTGTGAAAGGGTCATTCAACCCCCCAAAGAGGTCACGGCCCACAGGTTGAGAACCGCTGATGTAGAGCAACAGAAACTCTTTTCCATTGCCTGTGGGAATGCAAAATGGTACAGTTACTTTGGATGACAACAGTTTCTTACAAATCTAAATATACTCTTACCATATAATACACAAATAGCCCTCCTTGGTAATTATCCAAGAAGTTGAAAATTCACGTTCATATAAAAATCTGCACAAATGTTAATGACAGTTTTATTCATAATTGCCAAAACTTGGAAGTAAACAAAATGTCTTTCTGTAAATGATGGATAAAACTGTGGTACATTAAGACAAAGAAATATTATTCAGCACTAAAAAAGAAATGAACTATCAAGCTATGAAAAGACAGGGAAGAACCTTAAATGTGTATTGCTAAATGAAAGAAGACAGTCTGAGAGACTATACACTTTATCACTCCAACTATATGACATTCTGGAAAAAAACCCAACTATGGAGATAGGAAAAAGATCAGCAGTTGTCAGGGGTTTGTGGGGCAGGGATGAGTAAGAACACAGAAGAGTTTTAAGATAAACTACGTTATAGATATTATAATGGTAGATACATATCATTGTACATTTGTACAAACCCAAAGAGGTAATAATGATGTATCAATGTAGGTTTGTCAATTGTTACAAATATACCACTTTAGTGGGGGATAGTGAAAATGGCAGAGGCTGGTCAGATCATATGACTTGCTCAAAACCATGCAAGAATTACTATTTCATTTATAATAAGAAGCCAAATTCCAAAGACTCAGTTTTGGGGTAATAAAAAGATAAAAGGTATATAATATGCCTTTACTAGTAAAGAAAATCTGAAAAAATTTACATGATGTCATCATGGCTATGACTTAAGCAGCAGAGTTACAGGTGTCCTTTATTTTCACCTTTGATAATCACAAACACTAACTAAAATGAAACAAAGCAACCGAAAGCAATGTTTATTACTAATAATAAACATTTAATAGTGAGCATTTGTGCCGTGCTGCACATCCAAGGGTTCAGTGAGCCTGAGGGAGGGCTGGCAAAGGATGAAGAAAAGACAGAGAATAAGCTGGGTCTAGGTGGATCTTCTGTGTGTGACTGAGCCACAGGACAGATCCAGACTTCAGGCTCATGCTTTATTTTATAGTCGGGGGTAAATAAGGTAATTTACAATGTTCTTATAGATTTCACTTGTTTTGGCAGCACTTGCTGCACCTCCCACAGCCCATTAGCTACCCAGGAAAGATCTAGAGAGGGGTCACAAGATCAAGCTTACTTATGCTAAGAGGGGCTATGCCTTCTAAGCTGGGACTTATTTGTGGCTTTGCCAGCAGGTCAGTTTGAGGCTTAACCCTATAACTGCTCCTTATAAACATTTATCTTGCTCTTATCACCTGCTTAATCTATTTGGGGTATTTGGCTAAAGGCATTATTTTAAATTATGACAATAACCTTGTAAAATAGTGTTATTCCATGTTACAGATCAAGAGGTTAAAAGTGAATTGCTTCATGTAACTGAGCAATGATTTAAATCCATGCTGTTTTAGTTCTACTCTGCAACTTCAGGAAAACTTTTTTGTTGTTACTGTTAATCCTCACCCTAGGGTATTTTACAATGATTTTTAGAGAGTAGAAGGGAAGGGGAGGAACAGAAACACCAATGTGAAAGATACACATCAATTGGTTGACTCCTGCATGCCTGTGGCCAGGCCAGGGATCAAGCCTGTAACCAAGATATGTGACCTTGACCGGAATGGAACCTACACCTGGGTCGATGATCTAACCACTGAGAAAAACCAGATAGGACCCCAACTTAATTTAGGTAAGAGAATATTTGGGAGTAAATATTCTCTAGCAATAACTTCTTCTCAGTTTAGTATAATCTTATATAAGTCTAAAATGTAAGCTCACAGTATCTACTGAACACGATTCTATAATCAAGATTCCCTCTCCTGTAGAGAAACAAATCTCAAAACCTGCAATCCTATTTCACAAAATAAAGATGCCCATCTTGACAACACATCCTTTATATAATGCCCCAAATTCCTCAATCTCCCCGCAAATGTTCAGCAACCCATTACACCTCATGGAAATATACTAAATCTTAGGAGATAATTTTTAACTATGAGCAATAATGGATTTAAAGCAGCATCATGGTTTTTATACAGTATGGCTTAAAGAAACAAAGGCAATACAAAAACATTCCAGTATAAAGACCTTACAAACCTACAAATCATGTCCTTACTTGTAAGAAAAAATAGGGAATAGTAAAATAAAAACAACCATCATCCAGACAAATTTTAACCATCATGAGACAAAATATAATCTATAAACTTTCATTTCAAAAGTTGTAATGAATAAAAGGTTAAAGATATACAAAATTCATTTATTAGGAAATAGGCATAGATAAGAATTTTCAAGTCTCCAAGATCTGAAATGCAAGCTATGCTATCATTGGTTATCCATGTAGGTCAGTAGCTTTTACATGGGCATGTAATGAATGAATCAAAGACAATATTCATGACTTCTTGAGCAGAAAAAAGAATGATTAATGTGAAGCATCCATCTTCTATAAAATCTGCTATTTGAATATTTAACCCTGCTATTTGGCTTCTGTAGATGTTTGCTTGCTTAAATAACAAGGAAAATAAGACTACTCCCACTTCAGGGAGGCCATTAAACTTTCTCTAGACGAAATTATCAGTGTTGGCACCAGGCCAGGCCTTTGGTTGAGGTGTCAATGCCCCAGCACATAGGTGCTCTTTAAGAACTTGCAAAGGGGGATGGAAACACCCATATTTGGGAGACAAAGAAGGAAAAAACATATAAATAGGGAAAGTTCCTCCATGTTGGGGTCCAGAATTTGAGAGACATTTCCTCTGGACCAGCATGTCATAAATGTAACTTCATCTCTCTAAGTATTGCTTGATTCTTCTCCGGTTTTCTGTAACAAATGCACAGAGAGTAAATCCACATGCATTCCCTCCAAAAAATGTATTATGAAACCTGTATGGAATATTATGGACTATGTATAATCTCAGTAATGTGGATAATCCATTGGAATCTGATAATCAAAGATTAATCAGTTAAAACAAGGTAGTGAAAGCTTTTTCATTCCATAGGCATATTTCATGGAGATCATCCCTAAATAAATTTAAAACAGCTACAAAAACACTCTTTGCCAGTGACATCTACTAAAGAAGAAGATATGCAGATCTGGATATCAAGATTACATTTAAAATTTTAAGGAATTATGTGGACATAAACTGAATATGTGTGCTTTCCTTTAACCAAAAGATTAATAGGTATTGGTAATTTTTCCTTCAACCATAAATCTCAAAACTATAAGATATTTCTCTAAAGCTATGCCTTTCAATTTTATACAAAAATGTACATTTTTAAGAAAGTGGACATTCAAAAACATTGTAGCGTATTATGTGCATGAAAATTAAAAGCATGAAACATAGACAGTTATAAGGAACCAGAAAGAACACGGCACTCCCTTTGAAAAGATCTGCACAGGTAATCAATTCTTTCTGTCTCAGACTGAAAATAACTAACAAGTTGAGAAATTCCCAACTTCATGAGACAATCCATTTCATTATCAGTCAAATCATATCATTAGGAAATTGTTTTTTGTACAAAACAAATACTTACATCCCTTCCCTTTTTAAACACCATCCACTGATTCCAGTTTTATTCTCAGGGACAAGATCTAAGTTTACTAATATTTTATGAGGCTTTCAATTATTCGAAGACAGCTAATATTGTTCATTCATCAATTCTTCTCCAAGCTCAACCTGACAAGTTCTAGACTTTTCCTCATCTGACCTTACTTTCTAAATATCTCATCATACTGATACATTATGAATTTAACATAATGATTATGTATATGGAAAAAATAATAAGATTTTAGGTATAGATGTTAGGTGATGGACTTACTCATAGTAGAGTAACTGACAGCTTTCCCTTTAATGTGCTATCCATTTTACAATTATATTCCTGAATGATGGTCAAAAGAATTCACAATGTAAGTATATCGCATTGCCGTAAGAAGATGCTAAATAATTTGCATTTATTCATTCTATTTAAGTTGGCTTGCAGTTTGGCTTTTTTTGCCTATAAAATAGTAAAAGTAGTTTGCAGGTTCACATAAAGACTCATTAACTTCATGAGTACAGTGCTAAATGTTCTAAATAATCAAAAATAAAATGTCACAACAGTTTCATCTCTTATCGATCTTTAGGTAAAATAGATTCCAATAGCCTAATTCAATTATAATTACCACTACAAAAGCAATAGATTTAAAAAACAACAACCCTGGGGCAAAGGTAACTGATTAATTTTGGATGACAAGGATATAGATGACTGGTATCTTCTTTGCATTTTTGTGTCTCTTAAATTTCTAAAAGGTAAACAAATAAACAACTCATCTGAAAGCTAAAAATTTATTCCTCACCAAGAGTATGGTGGCTAGCATTGAGAATATGAGCAATGTGCTTTTAGAGAAGCTTTTTCATTGAACTGTTGTTGTTCATACTAATGAAAGGATTCTGATTAAAAGCATTATTATGCTTATCATAATCCCTTAAAGAGGCAAATTAAATACTTCTCTTCCAACTTACATTGGCTACATTTTAGAAATCAGTGTTGATACTAATATTAATGATTCCTAAAAATAAAGTCATTCCCAAATAAATTATTTCCCTTAATTGAAACTGGGTTTTCCAGGAACATACTGTCGGGGGGAAAAATCAAAGTGGAGAGAACACTGAGTTAATAATCATGAAGCCCAAGTTTGCACTGAGACTGACATATGCAACTGTAATATTTGGGGAAGTTATTTTTTATCATTCCAGGCCTTAAAACTCCTCATCCAAAAAATCAGAGATAAGATGCTACTTAATCAAAATCCTTCCTCATTTTAAATTTGATTCCATGAAATACCAAGACTTATAAAATTATCCAAGGTAGTCCACCATAAATGTTTTTTATTTATTTATTCTATATTTTTTTAACTTTTTAATATTTTACTTTAAAAAAATTAATTTGAGAAAGGAGGGCGAGAGAAAGAAAGAGGAAGTGTGGGGAGAGGGAGAGGGAAGGGGAAGAGAGAGGGGAAAGGCAGAGAAAAACATCGATTTGTTGTTTCATTTATTTATGTACTCATTGGTTGCTTATTTTATGTGCCCTGACCAAAGACTGAATCTGAAACCTTGGTGTATGGGGATGACCAACTAAGTTACCCAGCCAGGGCTATTGTATTAACCTTTTTTTTCTTTTTTTTAATTAAATCTTTATTATTCAGATTATTACATTTGTCTCTCTTTTTTCCCCTCCATAGTTCCCCTCCACCCGGCTCCCAACCCTCCCTCTACCCTTACCTCCCCCCCATTGATGAGTCCATAGGTGTATGATTTTTGTCCAGTCATGCCCTCCCTGTACACCCCTCCCCTCTTTCCCCCTGGGAATTATAAGTCCACTCCCTTTCTGTGCTCTTGATTCTATTATATTCACCAGTTTATTCTGTTGATCAAATTTTTAATTCACTTAATTTTTAGATTCACTTGTTGATAGATATGTATTTGTTGTTCATAATTTTTTATCTTTTACCTTTTTCTTCTTCCTCTTCTAAAAGAGTACCTTTCAGCATTTCATATAATACTGGTTTGGAGATGATGAACTCCTTTAGCTTTTTCTTATCTGGGAAGCTCTTTATCTGCCCCTCAATTCTGAATGATAGCTTTGCAGGATAGAGTATTCTTAGTTGTAGGTTCTTGCTATTCATCACACTGAATATTTTTTGCCACTCCCGTCTGGCCTGCATCATTTCTGTTGAGAAATCAGCTGACAGTCGTATGGGTGCTCCCTTGTTGGTAATGAATTGCTTTTCTCTTGCTGCTTTTAATATTCTGTCTTTTGTTCTTGGTATTTTAATGATGAGGTGTCTTGGTGTAGTCCTTTTTGGATTCCTTTTATATGGGGTTCTGTGTGCTTCCTGGACTTGTAAGTTTATTTCTTTTACCAGATGTGGGAAGTTTTCAGTCATTATTTCTTTAAGTAGGTTTTCAGTATCTTGCTCACTCTTCTTCTGGCACCCCCACAATTCTGATGTTGGTACGCTTGAGGCTGTCCCAGAGGCTCCTTACATTATCTTCACATTTTTGGATTCTTTTCTCCTCTTGCTTTTCCAGTTGAGTGTTTTCTGCTTCTTTATATTTCAAATTTTTTGACTTGATTCTTGCGTTCCTCTAGTCTGCTATTAGGTCTCTGAATAATATTTTTTATTTCAGTCAGTGTTTGTTTAATTTCTATTTGGTCCTTTATCATCTCTAGTTGGTCCTTTTTCATCTCCTCTTGGGACTCGCTAAATTTATCCATCTTTTCTAGCATATTCTTGAAAAACCTTGTAAGTGTGGTTTTGAACCCTATATCCAGTCATTTGTTTTCCTCCATTTCTTTTGTTTGTGATCCCTTCCCTCGTCTCGGCATTTTCACTATGCTGGGAGAATTTCTGTGTTGGATTCAGCCTTATGATACCAAACTTGAAAAAATGCAGAAGCCTCTCTGTTGAGCTTGGGATGGGTGGAGTCTCAGGGCTTAAGGGACCACCTTGCCTTTCGTCAGCCCCACCCTCCACGGCCCCTGTGCGCCCACGCTCTCTCACAGTGCCTCTAGACTGCTGCCTTTCCTGCTCCCCTGTGCTCCGGGACCACACGAGTCTGGGTCCCCAGGGTTTTGCTTGAAACTGGGGTCCAGTGGAGTCAGAAGTGGCACAGCTGGGAGGGTCTGTCTCCTGCCCACTCCCAAAAGCCAGCGGCATAATCAGCAGTCGGTCCTCCTCGCGAAACACCTTGCGTGCCACCAGACTTCTGATCTTTTGCGACTCCCCTAAACCTCCGTGCACCTCTCCCCTTCACAGTCCAAACTCCACCCAAATGAGTTTTGGCTGGATCTGGAGTTTAGTAGGATAAGGGGTTCAATGCCTTTGAGAGTCTCTTGTCTCCCTCCCACCAGAGAAAGCCAGCCAGGTTCACTGTCACCTGCTCTCTCCACGCGCGTGTCTCCGTACCTCAGCCTTTTACAGCTCCTCTGGGTCTCTGTGACCCCCTCTCTTTCCTTCTAGTTGTAGAATTTCCACTCCACCAGCTTTCCTGTGGTTCTGGATGATGTCCATTCCGTCTTTTAGTTGTAGTTTTGAAATTGTTGTGCGAGGCAGCAGTGTAGGTGTTTACCTATGCCGCCATCTTGGATTCTCCTCTGTATTAACTTTTAATGTTTGTTTTCGATGAATTAATTAGGACTTATACTACTGACATTAATAGGCAGCTAAGACTTCAGTAGTTGCTATGTGCAGAAACAGTTCAATGCTTCACATGGATTACATTTAATCCGCACAATAACCTTCCAAAGCAGGTATAATTATTATCTTCATTTTACAGATGCAGGTTTTTACAAGTACAAGATCACAAAATTGTTTAAGTTACAGAGTTGGGCCTTTAACCTTGATTGAAAGAACTCCAAAGTTTCCATGAAGGTATACAGAATAAACTTGTTCACCAAGTCCCAAACATCAGAACTAAGGAATATTCTAAAAGCCTGAGCAAAATATATAAAACAGTACTTCACATAGTAGAGAGTGTCAAAATTGGATTTAAATCTTTATTAAGTCTTATGATTTAGGCACAAAACTTAATATAAGTCTCTGATTATTTGGAATACGGGACAAATAATATTAACTCAAGAAGCTATTGTGAAAAGTAAAAGCAAAAACATAGGGTGCTTAAGTGTGTTTAGCAAACACGTATCATTTAATGGTTAAGTAATATTACTGAAATTACGAAATGATAACATACTTAAAAGAGGCATATAAGTAAATGTAAATCTAAGTACTATATATTTATGTAGTAGTATGTATTTAACTATAATATAAGTCCCTAAGCTATTTCAATTCATGGATAAAGAAATAATTTCACAATAGGCATACCACTTACCCATAACCCTTAACTATATCGAGGGGAAAAAAATCATTGTAAACAAAAAATCCTCAACAGCCCTCTCCAAATATATATGCATATACTCACATACTATCAATGTCTAGTATACTACATTACCCATAGTATACATATAATAAATGTTTTTGGAATTGCAGACTTTTCTGTTTTAAAATAGCTATACCAGTATTAGCCAATAATCTTCCTATTAGAATTAGATTATGCCCTATCCTTGCCAGAAAAAAACAAGTAACAAAATTGATGGAAAAGGCAAGTGTAAGGAAGTAGAATACTATGGAAAGTAAGTAGAAAGCCTAGACTTTGAACTGAGAAGGTCTGAATGTATCTGCCAACTCTCTAACATTTATCTGGGTGCTATAAAAAAGACTTTAAACCTTCAGTTTAGTTTTCTTCACCTATAATATAGGGTCTAGTACACCAACCTTACCTAATGCCAATGAGCACACCTAGCACCCAGATAATAGTTTCTAAATATAATTTCTAATAAATGGAAACAGAATTCCTTGAGAGAAAAAGAGAAGAAAGAGTTTCTTGGATAAATGGGATAACTATGAAGCTGGGGAAGAGAACATATGAGATGAGCCTGGAACATCGTGGTGAAGCCCAAACAGAAGTGCTCAATGAAGAAACATGTCAAAAGGGCACAGAAGTCAATTTGATGGACTCCCAATGGCCAAATCTGGGACAACAAAGTATCAAAATGATGATAGCAAAGGATTATAATCCATAGCAATAGAAATACTTACACAAATAAATGTGGGGAGAAAAAGAAAGCTGGTCTACCGAATTTCAATTAATAAAAAAGAATGATGGAAGTAAAAAAATTATCATTTGGCAAATATCACCATTATTACATGCAAGAACCAACAACAACACTAAAAAAGAAAAAAAAAGAATCATCAACAAATGTCAAACATAGCAGGCAAGTGTATAATAGGTAATAAAATACTTACATAGTCTCAAAGTATCTCTCCTCAGAAGATACTTAATATAAATAAAATTGACCAGTTGAAAACCATTTTATCCAAATAATCAAAAGTTCACATTATCAGTATGGGAATATATCAACATCATGGACTTCCTGATTTAAAGCATGAGGATGTCATCACTCTATAGCATTGCTGCTAAAAATGCTGAACTTGAATTAAATCAAGAGTGAGCATCAAACATAAACTGAAGAATCTTCAAGTTTTCGTGGTTATAAAAGAAAAAGTAAAGAGCTGCTCTAGATTAAGAAGGCTAAGTAGATATGACAACTTAATACAATATGTGATACTAGACTGCATCCTGCACTAGAAAAAGGACATTAGTGGAACAACTGATGAAACTTGAATAAGGTCAGTAGATAATAATATTATACCAATGTTAATTTCCTGATTTGGTTATGCAATTTAAGGTGAACATTTTGGAAACTTAGCTGAAGAATATATGGATATTCTTGGTATATTTTTCCTACTTTTTTATATAGGTCTAAAATTATTTCAAAGTAAAAATATATATATAAATTTCTTGAAGAAACACAACAATATGAGGAAAATTAGCTTATACTTCTTTTTTTCATTAACTTCCATGTATCTTTGAATGATAGCTCTTTAGTATAAAACAGGGGGAAAAAATCCTCAAGATTACCCAGGCTGGTAAGAGGCAATGACAGACCAGCATGTTTACATAATCCCTTCACTGTTTCCACCTTGACCTTTCACCCATAAAAATCTTCAAGTTTTAGCACAAATAATTGAGAGGAAAGGGAGAAAAGTTCTTATTCAGTAAGTTTATAATTTATTTGTGGAGTCTGGAACCACAACATGTCCTTCACCTAAAATGCCCCTTAATCTTCTACTTAGGATGGCACCCAACTGGGCTAATCAGCTACAAATTACTCACTTCAAAGCTCTTGCTTAGTGAAAAAAATAATTTTAAAAAAAATTAAAATCATACAAATCTCAAAAATAACAAAATACAATTTTTGTATAATTTTATTTATAACACATGAAGGTTAAAGTTATAAAAAGACTAGGTTTACTATATTCACCTGAGCCTAACCTCTAAATTGTTGACACTAAAACTTTTCCCATCTTAAACAATCTATTCTGCTATACAAACTTCAAAGTAAATAAGATAACACTGTATCTACTTTGTCGGAGCACAAGACTATTGAACTATATGTAAAGTTAAACATAACTTGCAAAGATGCCCCTTCTAAATGTTAGTAATTTATATTTTCAATAGTTTTCCTCCTAACAAAATAATATTTTCCCCTGGTAAGAAATCAATATTTCCAAGTCCTTCATTACCAAAGAACCTATCATTTGGTTTAATATATTGAGGGCAAAAATGCAGATTTATTAATCTACCTTCTTAACACCTGGAATACAGTAAACTTCAAATATAGGGTGTCCCAAAAAATATATGTACATTTTAACAGCTGGTAACTCACTTAATTTTGAAAATGAAGCATATGCTAATAAACACTGACTTTATAATAATTCAAAGTGTGAATACATTTTTTGAGACACGCTGAATGTTAGTTCCAATCCTTTCTCTGGCATATAATAAATGTTCAATAAATATTTGTTGTAGGTATTTCATTCAGTATCAACATTAATGACTGCCAAACCTAAGAGCAATGTAAAATCCAGGAAACAAACTAAATTTGACTAATAAATGCTGTAACATTCTGATTTCCATCTGTTTAGCTGCTTGTATCAGCCAACCACACCAACACATACATGATTGATCCTTTTGTGCCCAGTGCACTGAAATATTTAATTACCACTAAACAATGCAGCATACACATAATGGATATGAACCAGAAGATTTTTGCCTATGGAAAGGACCTAAATACTGTTTTTAGAGAACCTAAACACTTTAACAACTGAGATTAGATAATACCTTACCCTTTGGCAAGACATATGGATAATTAGGTGTTCATTACTGTGCCTAGCACTTTGTCATTCTACAATTATTAAGTACATAAATTCTCATCTACACTAGAATTATAATTTTAAAGTAATATTTTGTCTTAAAAAACCTGGTACCGAAAAAGTAAAACAAAAAACACCTATTCGGCATCTAACAGTTGATAAGAAAAGATCAATGGCTTAATAATGAACTACACTTCAAGGACATTATCTGGAAATGTTAACGGAAAAAAAATTTATTCAGTTTATGATGTATGTATAAAAGAGTATGTGGAGATCAGTATACATTAAAATCCACTCCAAAATTTTTTAATCACTTAATATATTTAAAAGATTCTGTTAAAAATAAATTAAAATAGAAGTATACAAAGAAATAAAGTATACACTGTTTCACATTTTAATACTAAATAGAGAAAATGCAAATAACGTATTATTTTGAGAATAATGAACTGCAAAAGAGAGTAGATCAAATGATAAAATACTAGAGCCAAAAATGCTAGAAATCATCTTGAGCCATCTTACTCATTCTAACAATTAGGAAACAGGTTTTGTAAGAGATTCATTTTTTTCAAGGAAGGACAATCTTTACACACAATAAAATAAGGATAGAATAACGAACACGTGCCATCACAAGCACATACAGGCCAACAGATTGGTTGGGGAGAGGGAAAGAGAATATGAACACATTCACTCAAACATTAGTTAGGGAGGCAGGACTCTGCAGCCTAACCTGAACAAGTATAAATCCTATCTCTGTCATTTATAGCTTAACCTCATAGAACTTCAATTTCTACATCTATAAATGCATGTAAGGATAACTTTCCAAAAGGATTGTTATGGCATTAAAATAATTTACTAATTTATGTAAAGTCTTTAGGACAGTGTCTGGCACACAGCAAATATTTAAAAAATTTGGCAAGAATCATTATCTGTTATAGAAAATGCAAATCAAAGACCATTGTAAAGTACAATTTTACACCCATTCTCTTACACTGCTAGTAGGAGTACAAATTGAAACTATGTTGGGATACAATTTGGCATTATCTTGTAAACTCGAAAACTCACAACGTAACTTGCAATCCAACTATTTTACTTGTAAATTTATACTTAAGAGAACATTTAACACATATATATCAGAAGCATATTATATTTGATTTCCAGTCAGGGCACATGCTGGGGTTTCAGGCTCAATCTCCAGTGGGAGGCGTGCGAGAGGCAGCTGATCAATGATTATCCCTCATCACTGATGTTTCTCTTTCTCTCCCTTTCCTTTCTTCTCTGAAATACATAAAAATGTATTTTAAAAAAAGTACACCCCGCCAAAAATGATACATCTTAGTACCAAGAGCCAGGAGTTAACATATTATATATTCCTTTCATGGAATTGCAAAATATTTAAACAATGAGACACTGTTTAAACATACATGTATGTAATTTAACTTTTTTTTAAATAAATATATTTTATTGATTTTTTTTTTACAGAAAGGAAGAGAGAGGGATAGAGTTAGAAACAACGATGAGAGAGAAACATCGATCAGTCACCCTCTGTACACCCCCTACTGGGGATGTGCCCGCAACCAAAGTACATGCCCCTGACCGGATTCGAACCTGGGACCCTTCAGTCTGCAGGCCGACGCTCTATCCACTGAGCCAAACCAGTCAGGGTTCAACTTTTTTTTTAATAGGAAGAGAATGCTAAGCACACAACTCAGGTTAGAGTAACCTCTGAGAAGTTCAGATAATATGCGACATGCACATTAGGTAAGTATTAGCCATGTCTGTGATAAAACAAAAATTATCTTACATACCAGGGCAAGTTCCATACAGTACTTTTAAAAAAGCTGTACTACCTTCAAGTTAACTCCCTATTAAAAATTTTTGAACTTTCTTTAAAAACTGGCTAGAATTCAAGAATTAGAAACACTCAGGATCTGTGCTATCTAAACAGAAATCACAAGCTGTGTGAGGTTATTTAAATTAAAATTTTAGTTCTTCTGTCTTTCAAGCTCTATTTTAAATACTCATTAGCCAAATAGCCACATATTAGCTACCATACTGAATAACACAAACAGAACCTTTCCATCATCACAGAAAGTCCTAATGCAATTGCTGCTTTAGATTGTCAAAGGAATCTAATAAGGCCCAAAGGGCAGCAAAATGGTAGTAAGAAAAATTTTAACAGGCCCTAACCAGTTTGGCTAAGTGGAAAGAGTGTCAGCCTGCAGATTCAGTGGTCCCAGGTTCGATTCTTGTCAAGGGCATATACCTTGGTTTTGGGCACATCCCCAGTAGGGGATGTGCAGGAGGCAGCTGATTGATGTTTCTCTCTCATTGATGTTTTTAACTCTCTCTCCTCTCCCATCCTCTCTGTAAAATAAAATTAATAAAATATTTTTTAAAGAAAAGGTTTAGCAGGAAAAAAGTATCTTTCAGTAAAGTAATAAAAACATTTTAAAAGAATTGAGAGAGAATGAATTAAAAGCTGGTAGTAAAAATATTTTTCTTTTTCTACAATTATTTTATAGTTTGATTATCTCAAAGGCTTGAGATGTACTAAAGCAGGCTGGAATCCCTCCCCAACTAAGATGATAGATTTTTATTGCAATTGATGAACAGACTTAAAAACTGAGAAAGAAAATTAGGTTAAGAGAGCTGGTCAGGTAGCTCAGTTGGTTAGAGCATCATGTGGATATGCCAAGATTGCAGTTTATATCCCAGGTCAGGGCCCATACAAGAATCAACTAATGAATGCATAAATAAGTGGAACTGGAACAACAAATTGATGTCTTACTCCCTCCCCCAGCACCTGTTCTAAAGTCAATTTTAAAAAAGGTTAAGAAACTGAAGCCATAACTGAATGCCTATTGCCAAACATTTAGTGATTACTGTATACCAAACACTGTTTCAACATGAGCCTATGAAAACTCTTATAATGATCTTACCTTCATTAATAAAGCAATAATGAAAACATGCCTAAATAATGAACAGAATACCAGTAATATGTAGCTTTCTAAAAATAAAGGATCTTGTATAAGAAATTCTCATTTTTCCTTCCCCTGATCACTTAAAATTGTTTAGGGTCCCTTCTTCCTATGCCCTACATGATCTCAACATCCTGTGAATGTTTTGTTTCCTGCAACCAATATTTTAAAAGAGAATTTTCCAGTTCATCTGATATACCACACAAATTTTCACTAATTTTAACTGTGTAGATGCTTTTCAAAACTTCCCAATTTATAGATTATATAACCAATGTAGGTATTTTACATAACTTCCCAATATGTGGGTTATGTAATCTTTTAACTTAGCTAATACTCCTTATACAGAGTCATTATCTCCCAAACAAGCCTAGAGATTTTAAAATCTAAGGCCTAGGTTCATTTTCCTCAGCTTTCTTTCTCTCCCTAAGGTTTTACTAAAACCTTTTCTTTATCTGTCTGCCTGTTTTGTTTTAATCCTCTAGAAAACCCCCATTTTCCCTATAAGTAAATCAAAATTCTATAGCTAGATCCATTTAATACAATTTTTCATGCAAATGCAATTTATAAATGGGAAAAGATTACTGTTTTCATTAACAGAAATGCTCACATATGAAAAGATCTACTCTAAGTCACATAGTTAAATGGCAAAACTGAAATGAAATCTGAGTGTCCTTTGCTACACAACACTGCAGATTTCTTTTCTTTTTTTTAATATATGTTATTGATTTTTTACAGAGAGGAAGGGAGAGAGATAGAAAGTCAGAAACATCCATGAGAGACATTGATCAGCTGCCTCCTGCACGCACCACAGTGGAGATGTGCCTGCAAGCAAGGTACATGCCCCCAACCGGAATCGAACCTGGGACCTTTCTTTCAGTCCGCAAGCCGACGCTCTATCCACTGAGCCAAACCAGTCTCGGCCTGCAGATTTCTTAGACTACCAATTAGCATAACTGTATTTATTCCAACACAGGTAATTTACTGTTCATATAAATTTTATGATCAACATAATGTTTTTATAGAAACAGCAAATTTAAAATTTAAGATTCCCTTCTACATTTCTGTCTTTAATACTTTTACTATAAAAATATACACAAAAGAAAATTTCTTCTACAGGTATTTCCCGTCATCTTCCAATTTTTTTAGTGTGATTGATTATATTGCTTTTATACTTCAAAAAGTTTATATTGCTCTTTGCTTAATCTATATACTCTTTGTTATTCCTACTTTCTGTTTGAAAATGGCAGCCGCTATAAATACAGTGCACAACTATGCTCTGGTCTCGGAAGCACATCCGGGATATATCCCAAAGTATCCTCCAGAGAATACACTTTCAGGAATGTGCCACATGGGCTATGAACACATAATGCCTTGGCATATAAATGTGCAAAGATTTGGGGGTTAAAGAGTTTCTATATTTTTCCAAATAGATATAATTAAGAACATTTCAAATTGGAAATACTACTATATTACTGATTAGAATACAATATTGATATTAACCTTTGAGTTAGTTTACTAGATTCCAAAATAATTCTATACTTTTTAAAGGCTGCTTTTGGGATGCATTCTTCTATCTTTTGGGGCACTTCAGTGAAGAAATCTGCAAAGCAATGATGCAACACTTCTCTACTGGTATACTCGAGCCACAGCAACTCAAATCTGAATTCCCCTGTAACAGCTCCTAATTCGACCTTGAAATGCACTCTTCTGAGGATCCTGTAACTTTCAGTATTATCTTATTTCATGAAATAATAAGCTGAACACAAATGTCATCTTCAGTAGCAATAAGGAGGTACATCTTTAGAAGACAACATCCCATACACTGGACTGTAGTGTAGAACAGGAGATTTTTTTACTGCAAGGGTCTTCACTAGTACTGTTTTTATAGAGAACTGAATTGGAGCACAAAAATCAGCCTATCATCCCATAGAAAGTTAAGCTATTTTATGAAAGGTTTGGTGTGTGTGTGTGTGTGTGTGTGTGTGTGTGTGTGTGTGTGTATAAACGTATTCACACACACACACACACACACACACACACACACACTGAGTCAAAAGGTATAATGTATTTGTTATTGTCACAGTTAAAGATTAAAAGTCACTGAAAAGGGGACATATGTAAAACTTTAGACAATAAAAGAAAGTCACTGTTTTAGGACACAGACTTTGGAGTCTTTACTAAATTTGCTAAGCCTCAGTTTCCTCATCTTCATAAATGGGGGGAATAGTGGTAGTAATACATGGGGTGGAGAAAAGTAGGTAAACAATACAATGATTAATGAGTAAATAGTAATACTATAAACTGTTTCGCACACTCACAACTGTAAATCTACTTCGCCCACCCCCGTATTTAAAATGACTATTATGAAAACTAAATGTTGGTAATTGCTCAAATATTAGCTATCACTTAATTATGTACTAGGAGCTATATAAAAAAATCACAAGTTACTAAAGAACAAAAATGGAATGTAAGAAATATGAAAACAAATTTCATTTATAATCCACAATAAGAAAAATTGTTAAATTTTAAAAGTAGCAATTTCTATCAAATTGAAAGTAACAACACATATTCTTTGACACAGGTACCTCTATTCTGTAAATTCATCCTAAGCAATAAACTGAACAAAAGACAATTATATGTAAAATGATATTCAGTGCAATGTTATTTATAATAGCAAAGAGCTGGAAACCTAAAGTGTTCACTAAGAAGATAAAAGCTATGTAAACTTAAGGTACAACTTGATGAAATATTATAGGCATAAAATAATGATTACTAAAAATCTATGTATGAGCATAGAAATTATTTATATTAAGTGTATGAGGTAAAAAATGAATGATTTTTGTGCATACCCTTCTAAAACAACTAACATATACACATATGGATTTAGAAGCAACTGAAAATTGTATTTTTTTTTATTGATTTCTTTTTTTACTACATGTTATTCCCCAAAACAAGCAAACACAAAATCAGTGTCTTAATCCATTCAGGCTGCTATACTAAAATACCACTGATGGGTAGCTTATTAACAAGAGATAAGTATCTCTTACAATTCTGGAGACTGGGAAGTCCGAGATCAAGATGCCAGCATGGCCAGTTTAGGGCCTTCTTCCCGGTTCACAGCCAAGGCCTTTCTCTGTGTCCCTCACATGGTAAAAGACCTAGGGATCTATCTGGAGCCTCTTTTTTTAGAAGACACTATCCCATTCAAGAAGGATCCACCCTCATGATTTAAACACCTCCCTAATGCCCCAGCTCCAAATGCCATCATCTTTGAGGATTAGGATTTAAACATACAAATTTGGGATAGGCATGAGGGCACAGCCATTCAGACCATAGCAGTCATTTAAAAGGACTGCTCAGTTTCAGTTTTCCTCCCACTACACCTAGCCAAATCTGTTTGACACAGAGCAAATACACAATTGACTCAACTAGAAGTTAGTCAGTAATTAAAAGCCAACCCAGTGTATTCTAAGACCTAGTACACATTATAAAGTTCAGACTCATCTGCAATAGGGTCTATATAACATCAGATACATTCTTTCTCTTTTTAGCTCACTTAGAAGCTAAGTATCTTGAAATATCAAGAGTAAGAAAAATTTCTCAAAAAAAAAACCAAAGGTGGTTAGAGGCTAGTTTGTCTCATTCATTTCTCCCCTTTTAAAAATGATCATAATACAGTTAAAGAATATCTTACCTAGATATACTTATTAAAGTTATTTGTTATATGTTAATTCTTATTAAGTTAATTTTGTTGGCTTGAATAATCCTCTAGAAAAAGTATATATAATTTTTAATCATCATATTTTTAAAATCATATTCCTGATTATGTTCATTTAAGATCTTGAGAATTAACTTCTAATTCTTTCCGAACCCAAGTGTCAGTAATTCTGTATCTAAGGCAGTTATTTTTTTAATTAACAAATTATATAGTTTTAGAATCATGAGGCTAAATATCAAGCTAAATTAAAACATAAACAAGGTTTTTGCTTTAGTTGTTGAGGACTATAAAATGAACTAAACATAAGCTTACATTAGCCATCCAAATTCAAGTTAACAGGCTAAATCAAGAGCAATGAACTGACTAGCAGATCTTGTCTCTCACTTACCACTAGGATCTCTATTAATAGATCTAGCCTATTAATAGGAGTCTTAGTTTGATTACAGTTGTGAAAAATTATCTAAATCTTTAAAAAGCTGGAAAAAACCTTCCTCTCCCCTTCTCTCCCATGAAAGTATTTTTTGCTCCACCTACAATATTTGAAAGCTCCTGCATTCAACTGAAAAAGATGACTTATACTTCCAAAATGTGCTCAGGTGTTAAAATTGCTTTCATTAGCAAGCTCTAGAAATATACTCCTTTTACAACTAAATAGTTGTATTAAATACCAAACAAACAAAAAAGACTGGCTAAAACTATTTCTTTACCCAACACTTACATTCTCTTTACTCAATCTTTGGTCAGAACATGGAAGAAAATGTTCACAATATAGATTTACATTTTTTCCTGCTTATTGGAATTATTTGTTTCTAAGCTTTTCTAAAAAGTTGCTGTTTAACATTTAAAGTGAAATACAAATTTCCCAGGAGTTCAAATCCTTTTTAAAATGTAATCCTACCAGTAATGGCCAGGTAGCTCAATTATTTAGAGTGTTGTTTGAAGACACCAAGGTTCTGGGTTCATCCAGCCATGGCATAAAAAGCAACCAATGAATGCACACATAAGTGGAACAACAAAAATTAATGTTTCTCTCTCTCTAAAATCAGTAAGTAATTAAAAAATAACAATAAATAAACCCACATACAATTCAGGCTGGGTGAAAGTAAGCACTTATTATTTCATGAACCTTTCTTCTCAAGAATTGAAAGTTCTGCTGAAACCGGTTTGGCTCAGTGGAGAGCATCGGCCTGCGGACTGAAGGGGTCCCAGTTCGATTCCTGTCAAGGGCATGTACCTTGGTTGCAGGCACATCCCCAGTAGAAAGCGTGTAGGAGGCAGCTGATTGATGTTTCTAACTCTTTCCCTCTCCCTTCCTCTTTGTAAAAAAAATCAATAAAAATATATTAAAAAAAAAAGAAAAGTTCTTTTTACCATTCTCTTAACTTTCATAAAAAAAAATAGTGACCCAGTGCATGAAATTTGTGTACAATAAAAGGGGATTCGTTAGAGGAAATAATTTAATATTGCTATTTGCCCTTTTTCTATAATAGAAGTATCAGAAAATTTTCTATAATAGAAGTATGAAAGAAAATTAGTGAAATGTTTATGAATACTTTCCTCCTATCAGAGCCTAAGGCTCACCAGGGGACCCAGAGTCAAGTCCCTGCCCATCCATATACTCCTCAAAATCGCGTGAGACATGCCATATAATTGGTTGGCTCAGTGGATAGAGTGTCGGCCTGTAGACTGAAAGGTCCCAGGTTCGATTCGGGTCAAGAGCATGTACCTTGGTGGCGGGCACATCCCTAGTAGGTGGTGTGCAGGAAGCAGCTAGCTGATCGATGTTTCTCTGTCATCGATATTTCTAACTCTCTATTCTCTCCCTTCCTCTGTAAAAAATCAATAAAATATATTAAAAAATCAAGTGAGACTCAGACCCGACCCCCCCCCCACCTTGGCCTAGATTCAGTTCCACTTTTGTCAGGTCCCCTGGCCCAGTGCCAGGACAAGAAGGAGGGTGGCCAGAGGTTCCCCAGCCCAGACTACAGTGGGAAGCATGCCCTAAGGTCCTCCATCAAGCCCCACCAGCTAGGGGACATGGCCTGAGATCCCCTGTCAAGCCCCACCAGGCAGGGAGGAAACGCAACCTCAGGTCCCCCAGCCCAACACCAGGAGGAGGCGTAGTCTCAGGTGCCCCATCAAGCCCCACTGGCAGGGAGGCGCAGCCTCAGGTCCCCTGTCAAGCCCCAATGGGCAGGGGAGCAGCCTGAGTTCCCCCGACCCAGCAAGCCCTGCTGGGTTGGGAGCATGCCTTGAGGTTCCCTGTCACGTCCAGCCTTGCAGTGGGGAGCAGCCTCAGGTCCCCTGGCCTAGCACTGGCATGCGGGGTACAGCCTGAGGTGCCCCAGCCTGAGCCAGAGAAGGGGACGGGGATGGGGATGGGGCCTGAAGTCTTCTGTCAAGCCCCATAGGGGCGGGGAAGGGTATACCCTCAGGTCCCTGCTGATTGCTCCTTAAGGGAACTTGGCCTCAGCTGTAGATGCAGCCATCTTTGTGATGAAGTGATGGTCAATTAATATATCCCCTCTTTATTAGATAGGATTATACCAAGGTAGGGGAAGTTACATTTATCTTAACATCTTTAAGTAATGACACATTTCCCTGGTTTTATAGATGGAGAATCAAGCACAAAGACAGGTTATGTGATTTGTCAAGGTTTTAATGCAACAGTCAGCAGTAACCACAGGATCATATTAATTGTGAACACCAAGTTGTAGTTATTTAATTAGTGAATTCTGAAAAGGCCTTTCTAATCATTTAAGATTGGAGTACCCCAAGAATACAAAACCTTCTGTCAAAGACAATATAATTTATTTGGATAAAGTCAACATCTTGGTTAGTCTTTCAGAAACCTTAAAGTTCTTAATAAAAATCCAAATTTGGGTAATTCATTTACATGTCTATCCTCCCTTCCATTTTCTAATTCCCACCATCTCTAATGCCTGATAGGGCCATTATTCCATGAGATCCTAACATTCCTAATATTCTCAACTCCTCTCAGGTAAGCCCTTTCCTTTACTTATCCTCCTCCCTGACACCCTCATGTTCAACCTCCAATTCCAAAATCTTTATTCCTGTCTCTTTAAATTGTAGAGGCAGATGTCAGCATTCATACTCCCACTCTAAGCTGCTCATCCCACACTCACATTAAATACATTGGCCTTGGCTCAGGATTCCTCTCCACCTCAACTCCTAATACCAACCCAGAAACTTGAACAGCCACATTGTTGACCTTTGAAAACATCCTAGCAGATCCTGGCTCCTCTACTCCTACAACCTGTTTTTACTTTAATCTTCCTTCACATGTCAGCACTCTTGAGTCTGTGTTCTCTGATCAAAATCTAACTTTCAATTTTTCCCACTTTCACTCATGTATACATTAACTTTATCAAAACTTCCAGTCCCTCAAATCAGCTGTCAATTCTATGTGTCTATCAATTCAAGCTTAATTTCTTGTTTAAAATCAAGTCTGGCCACTAAGTATTTGAGGTACAGTATAAATATCACATTGCATTTTGAATCTCATTTCTACCACTTACTCCCTTGTGTGGCTGTGGGCAAGTTACTAAAACCTCTTAAATCTCAAGTTATCTCTATTTGTAACTATGGATAATACTTAGCTCACATGATCCTTAGCAGGATTAAATCTGACAAGCAGTAAAAGTTTGAAAGGCTCCGCTTTTCTAGGCCTTGCTCCATCAATGGCCCATCTTTTCTTAACTTTTTTTCTTTCTCTGCTTAACTGCCATCACCTCATTTAACAAGTAATCTCAACTCCCAGCTTCCCCCTAAATGAATATAATCTTACTCTTTGCTGTATCCATTTCATCACTTCCCATTTTAACACTTTCTCTCTGAATTCTCCTACCTCTCAAGACTTTTCTTTTAGGTCTCTTCTTACACTTGCTTAAAAACACCGCTGTAGCCTGGCCCATGCAGCTCAGTGGGTGAGCATCAATCTTTGAACCAGAAGGTCATGGTTCGATTCCAGGTCAGGGCACATGTCCTGGTTGCAGGTTCAGTCCCCAGTAGGGGGCATGCAGAAGACAGCAGATCAGTGATTCTCTCTCATCATTGATGTTTCTCTCTCTCTTCCTCTCTGAAATCAATTAAAAATATATTTCAAATACACACACACACACACACACACACACACACACACACACAAACTGCTGTTTCTAACTATTCAACTTCCCATTTCTACTTATTATCCTTGGGCAATTTTCCACTAGCTTCAACTATTACGTATGCTGAATATGTTGCCTATAACTCTGCCCTCTTAACATTCTCTGGGCACCAAACCTATAATTTAAAACACCTTATGAAGTATTTTATACCTTGACTAGTGGTCCAGTACACGAAAGTCGTGCACATTAAAAGGGGATTAATTAGAGGAAATAATTTAATATTGCTATTTGTCCTTTCTCTATAATACAAGTGTCAGAGATGAAAGAAAATTAATGAAATGTATATGAAAACCTTCCTCCTATCAGAGTCTGGGACCTAGAGTCAAGTCCCCACTCACTTACATGCACCTCAAAATCACGTGAGACCCTGACCCGGCCACCCCTCCCCTCCACTGGGCTAGATTCAGACCTGGCCAGTACCACCCTAATCAAGCCCCACCAGGCAGAGGACCTAGCCCTCAGATGCTTTGGCCTGGCACCAGTGGTGGCATGGCCTGATGTCCCCCAGGCCAGACCAGGGGAGGCGGGGGGAGAGGTGTGCCTTGAGGTCCCCTGTCAAGCCCCGCCAGGTAGGAGATGCAGCCTGAGAACCCCTGTCAAGCCCTGGTGGGTGGGGAGCATGGCTTGAGGACCCCGTCAAGCCCAGCCAAGCAGGGGGGTGCAGCCTCAGGTCCCCCGGCCCGGCACTAGGAGGGGGCAAAGCCTCAAATCCCCTGTCAAGCCCCTCTGGCAGGGGAGGGGGTGCATCCTCAGGTCTCCCGGGGAGCCTGGCCTGAGTTCCCTCAACCCAGCACTGGGGGTGCACTTTTCAGTCCCCTGTCAAGCCCCACCAGGTAGGGGTATGGAGCCTCAGGTCCCTTGGCCTGATACTGGGGCAGGGGGTGTGGCCTGAAGTCCCTTGTCAAGTCCCACCTGATGGGGGGTGCAGCCTCAGGTCTCCAGGCCTGGCACTGGGGCAGATGGAGCAGCCTGAGGTACCCTAGGCCAGCACCAAGACAGAAAGCACACTTTGAGGTCCCTGATCAAGCCCTGCCAGGCAGGGGGCATGGCCTCTGGTCTGGTGCCGGGGCAGGGGTCGCAGTCTGAGGTCCAACGGCTGGGCACCGGGGCAGAGGGCAAAGCCTGAGGTCCCCTATCCCAGCATAGGACGGGAAATGCACCCTGAGGTCCCCTGTCAAGCCCCATGGGGGTGGGGGAGGGCATAGCCTCAGGTCCCTGCTGATTGCATGTTAGGCTCCTTATGAAAACTTGGCCTCAGCTATGGGTACAGCCATCTTTGTGATGGAGTGATGGTCATAGGATTATTAGATAGGATACCTAGTAGGCATCCA
The DNA here is from genome assembly GCA_004026805.1 of Lasiurus borealis. NCBI lineage: Eukaryota > Metazoa > Chordata > Mammalia > Chiroptera > Vespertilionidae > Lasiurus > Lasiurus borealis. Next base: position 26,336 of record PVJN01006211.1, on the reverse strand, counting down.
CAAATTAAAAAGTATCAAAATTGAGTTATTTTCTCCTTAAAAACCATCTCTTCTTCTTTCTACTTCATTTAAAAGCATCACAGCCACCCAAATTTAAAATGTTGAAATCATCCCACACTCATCCTACTTCCTTCACACTCAGTCACATAGTCACACTTACTGGAAATCTAAACTGCCTTACAAATTCATCCTCAAGAGTTCCAAATGAACTATTCCCAGCTGTTCTTTACCTTGATCATTATTACATCTTCCAACTCAATGAGAGTTTATTTTCTTTTCCTTTCTTTTCCCTCCAATCACCTGTACAAAGAAAGCTTAGTATTCACCGATATAGACATCTGACATCACTTCCTCACTTAAAATAATGTCTACATGATAAAGACTTAAGCTGGTGAATTTCATTATTATCTTTACTGACCCAAGATTTGTGGTGAAGAGGGAGGGAAGCTCAAAGAACAAATTTTCTTCAAATGCTTAGTGCTTTATCAGAAAAATTTATAGGAATTCTGTTCAAAATTAATGTTATTAACATACTGAACAGTTAAATAAACTTCTCTCAACTCTGTAAGTTTTGAAAAAGCTTTCTGGAGCCTCTGTCACATTTATCTTGTGGCCCTCAGGCTCCAGACCTAGCCATCACCTTTGCTCCAAGATTGCTGATACAGTTAACACAAATCTATACTTACAATCTAGCCACAAACACCTTGTAATCTCTCTCCCATTACTCCTCCAAACATGTTTACCCAAAAAGTTACTGCTTTTCTTCAAACCTTCTGTGCTTGCTTTTGTTTTACCCCCTTCCCACTCCACTTCTTGGAATACTTTCCCCTTTCCATCTCATCTCTAGGTGACTCCTTAAAATGCCACTTTTCTGAAAACTTCCTTCACACATAACTCTCACCTTGCCCTCCACCTCCAGATAGAATCACTTTCTCCTACAGCCTCGAATAACTTCATAAGCAGAACACTCATCGCATTTCAGAGGGATCTAGTTCCCCTGTTGGAAAGTGAAAGCAGTTATCAGGTTTTACTTATCTTTGTATCTCCAAGGCTAAGGAAAAGTCAAATGCCTAGTAGGCATTCAAATGTCATTGATCTGAAATTCCTGAAGAAAACATTACTAAGGAAATCTGTTCTGAAAAACTGTTAAGAAATCCATATATAAAATTCAACAACTAACATTTTGAAATGCTTTCACATATTATTATAGGGGCAAACCATGAATTGATCCCAAATTCCAATCTCAAAATATCAATGTAATTAACAAGAAAAAAAAAGTTTGGTGAAAGTTATGACAACTTTGAAAAAGTAGCATCAGAAAAGTCATGATTCACTTAATTTCTGGTAATTCAAAAGACTTGTGTGCATATAAGCACAACCAATGGACACAGACACTAGGAAGGTGCTGGGAGGTAGGAGTGGCCGGGAGAGGTCAATGGAGGAAAAAGGAGACATATAAAAAATTAAAAACAAATACCATGTTATTTGTGACAGTAATCTCTAAACATGTGAATAAACAAATGAGATATGCTCAATCATAAGCAATAGTAACATTAAATACAACCAGAAAAAGACAACTGCATTCTATATTCTAAGTCATAAAGGCCTTTATCTAAATTTACAATGTTATAAAATTGATTAGATTGTTATTTCCAATCAGTGTTGAATTTACTAAAGCTTATTATTTGTGCTCTAAATGTACAAAAAAAAAATGCTTTCCAAGTTAATTCAAAAATTTCAGATACGAGGAAATCTTCACCAATCAATTCTATATTTGTAAGTAACAGTAACGCTATATTCAATATGGTTCAGAAATACAAAGAAAATCACTTAGGATTCTAAAATTACTGAACTAAAAGAAATTCTAAAGATCAAATTCAACACTCTTTTTAAATTAAGTCTTAAATTCTAGGGAACAGAAATAATGTAAATCTGTATTTATGAATATTTATGTTATAAACCTTTAAATTATGAACATTTACTTCCATATTATAGGCAAAGATGGAATGACAGTATTACATTTCTGGCACTTATTAAAACTACATGGAGTTTGTTAGGTTGTTCCTTTCTTTCAATCTACAGATAATCCCAGTTAGTGAAGCTGTTTTATGTTTAGTTCACTGAATTGGGTTTAATTTGCTCTTTTTGAAAATTCTCAGCCATTATCTCCATTTCCTCTCCTCTATGATTTCTTCTTTTGGAACTGTTGAACTTGTTTATCTTATCCTTCATGTTTCTTAATCTTCCAATTTTATATCCATATCTTTGGGTTCAGCCATCTATAGCAGGAGATGTTTTTTTAAATGTTTTTAATTTTAGAGAAAAGTAGGGAGAGGGAGAGAAATATGGATGGGCTGCTTCCTGAATGCCCCCTACTAGGAATGGAGCACAAAAGCCGGGCATGTGTCCTGAAGGGAATCTAAAGGGCAATCTTTCAGTGCATGGGAAGATGCTCAACCAGCTGAGCCACACTGGCCAGGGACTATAGCAGATCTTAACCTTTTGTCCCATGGACCTCTTTGTCTGTCTAAAGAAGCCTATGGCCCCCTTCTCAGAACATTAAAGGCTTAAAACAAAATACATAGGATTACAAAAGAAATTAATTACATTGACATAAATATCAAAATATTTTAAATTTTGAAATAGCAATACAAAATACATGTGTTTCTTTTATTAACATATTAAAATATAAGCTCTAGCAATAGTTTAATAACTATAATAATTTCAAACTAGTGACTATAAGTGCTATTTCAAAAGATCTATTAACCCCTGGACACCAATTGTACTGTTAAAAAAAAAATCTGACTTTTATAACTGTTATGGGTGAATTATATCCTTTTAAAAATAAATAATGTTGAAATCTAAAACCCTAGTATCTCAGAAAGTGATTGTTTGGAAATAGGATTGTTGTAGAATGTAAAGAGGAAGTCATACTGGAGTAGTGTGGGCTCCTAATCCAATATGACTGGTATCCTTATACTAGTAAAAAGGCCATGTGGCCCTAGCTGGTTTGCTCAAGTGGATAGAGTGTTGGCCTACGGACTGAAGGGTCTCGGGTTCAATTTTGGTCAAGGGGACATGCCCAGGCTGTGGGCTTGATCCCCAGTTGGGGGCATGCAGGAGGCAGCCAATTAATGATTCTCATCATTGATGTTTCTATCTCTCCCTTTCTCTCTGAAATATATATATATATATTAAAAAAAAGGGAAGGGGGGCATATGAAGACAGAGATACAAAGAGAGGATACCATGTGATGATGTAAGCAAATCATGGAATTAGGCAGCTGCAAGCCAAGGAATGCCAAAGTTGCCAGCAACCACATTAGCTAGGAAGAGGCAAGGATGGATTCACCCATTGATTTCAGAGCATGGCTCTGCCAACACCTTGATTTTGAACTTCTAACCTCCAGAACTGTGAGACAATAAATTGATGTTGTTTTAAGCCACCTCGTTTGTGATACTTTATTATGACAGTCCTAGGAAACTGATACAATTGCTGTCACAAGTACTTCTAATTCTGCTATGATTTGTTGGTATTTCCTTCAACCATGAATGTAAACAAGGTTCGGTTAGAGATTAGTAGTCTGAATTCTAAGAACTTAATGTCTCAAGCAATTTAATACCTTAGACTAAGAGCCATTACTAATGAACCATATTTTAACAAAAATAATAAACTATGTTTAAATAAAAAAAAAAACCTTTTTTTTTTCATTTAAAACCATTCAGTGTGCCACAAAAATCAACATGTTAGGAGTTTATAATGACAATAGCTCAGGACTCTAAAATGAGATGTTGCTATGACACAAAATTTGTTATAAACAGAGAACTAAATCTGAATATTAAAAAATAAGGCCCTGGCAGGGTAGCTCAGTTAGTTAGTGCACAACATTGTCCCTTGACACCCTGGTTGCAAGTTCAACCTCAGGTTAGAACGCAAACAAGAAGCAACCAATGAATGCATCAGTAATTGGAACAATAAAGCGATGTTTCTCTTCCTCTCAAATATATATATGCCTAAGCAACCAAACGACCAGTCACTATGATGTGCATTGACCACCAGGGGGCAGACATTCAACGCAGAAGCTGCTCCCTGGTGGTCACTGCGCTCCCACAGCCAAGCTCCTACGGCTAGCCTACCTCCCGCAGTCCCTCGTCCCCTCCCTCCGCCCCTTCCCCTCCCCCCCCCCAATCTGGCTGACCCTGATGGGGACTGGGCAAGATGGTCCCCAATTGGCCCTGATCGCAGGCCAGGACGAGGGACCCCACCCATGCACAATTTTGTGCACTGGACCTCTAGCGAGTCAATAAAAAATTTTAAAAATGAAACAAAAAATTTAATTATCTGCATTAGCTCCTTAAATGAATTAAATTACCTCTTAGTATTAGATTAACATGATTTGTATGAATAACCAAATGAAAAGGCTTACTTTGCACCTCTTGGACAATGAAAACACAAGGGTTGTTAGTACAAAAATTCCTTTTAGAAATGCTCAAATTGGTATTTAAATCCAATACTCCTAAAAGGAGACTTTAAAAAAGCACTAAAAAGTTCTCCATCTGTGATATATAATATCAAAGACACAGGGTTCTTAAGCCCAAAATAAGAAAATCTTAAAAGATTCTGAACATACTAATTGTTTCCAATTTTATCTTGGTTCATCAAAATTCATGCTTTTAATTCACCATCCTCCCCGATTTACACTAAAAGTCTTTCATTTGCTTCAATATTTCACAAACAACATAATAAAATTAATTAACAAATTAGTACGTTACAGGGCTAGTGACGTGCAGTATTTCTACCACCGTATTACTTTAGGGTGATTTAGCGCAGGAAGCGGCCATAATAATGTTCAGTTCAAATACCTTGATTTACAAGTGAGCAAACTGAGGCCCATAGAAGCTGTCACCAGAATCACAGGACAAATTAGTGACAGGACAGCATTGCATCACCCAGTTCCAAGTCCAATGTTCTCTACACTATACCCTACACATAAAGGTTGGTAAAAGTTAAATAAATGATCTGCAGATGACTTCTGTATGGTCACATACATTGTAATTTTATTTTATTATATAGTATTTTGTTTCAGTCCAGTTGTCCAAAAACAACCTTACAAGTTTTTTTGTTTTTTCAAGTATCAATTTTATTTTACCATCTAGCACCTCTTAAAAATAGGCACAAGATCTCATTTCCTCATTCAATTTGGCAAAAACTGCCGTGGCCAGGTGGCCCAGGTGGTTGGAGCAATGTCCCATATAGCAGGTTCAATTCTCAGAGCACATACCTAGGTTGCTGGTTGGGTCCAGGTGGATATGGGAAGCGACCGATAATGTTTATCTCTCACATCTTTCTTTTTCTTTTTTTCTTTCTCTTCTCTCTCTCTCTCTCTCTCTCTCTCTCTCTCTCTCGCTCTCTCTCTCGCTCTCTCTCTCTCTCTCAATAAAAAACATATCCTCAGGAGAGAATTTTTTTTTTTAAATGGCAAAAATTTATTTCTAAGAGAACTGGACAGACATTTTAAGGTATAAGCATCTGATACAATGAGTTATTCTTTTCTAGAGGGCAATTTGGCAGAAATAAAAAAAATTTAAAACTTAAATTCTTTTAGCTCCATTCCTAGACTATCTCAAGGAAAAAGTAATATATTTGGATACCAACAAAATTCAGGATCAAATGCAGCACTGTTGAGAAATATCCAAAAATAGTAGACTGACTAAAACTAATGCATGTTACATACTGAATATAATGTATCCATTAAAATTATATTCTAGAATGTAATGACATAGGAAAATATTCACAATATATTAAGTTATAATAGTATCTGCTATGCAATTTCATTTCTGCTGAAAATACACGCATATACATAAATTATATAATACTTGAGCAAAGCATTTATCAGTGTTTGGCACATGGTAAAAAAAATCCAATAAATGAATATGATTTATGCATATCATATGAAAAGTGTGTTTATGTGTCAAACAGTAAGACATCTTGGTAGTAGAAATGCAAATAAGTTATTTTTTCACTTTAAAGACCATTTTGTACGTTATCTGAAATATACTATTACTCCTGCATGGAAAGAATTATTTTTTTAAACTGCACTTTTAACTCAGTTAGAGTTCCTACTAAAGGTTGAAGAAAAGCAGAATTTTGCCAACCCTTCCCAAAGACTGATATTGCATAAGACAAAGTCTTACACGTAGATCCGTCACTAATTCTTGATTCAATATATATATCCACAATCAACCTCAGAGAGCTCTCTCTCTCTCTACACATAAACTCTTATTTCAAATAATAAAGCATATAACAGAGAATTTCAAAATGAGGCCACAAAGGCCTTAGTGTATTTTACTACAATGGCTTAGAAAAGATTAAGGTTTCTCAAGATATTGGTGATTTTCACTTTTTTTTTTCCACTTGATCTTAGCCTAAAGGCCTAGAAGCGATTCACTTTTTTTTTCTCTAACAGTTTAAATTAGGTATAAAAACATTCCAGTGTTAAAAATAATCTCTACTGTAATTAAATTCCTATTAATTAAGATTTAAAAAAAAACTGAGGAAAGAAAAAATATACATAAGGATTTTATAAATAAAGTGCACATTACTGGGCAGTTTTAAACTATATTAAATCTTCAAGGGCATCAGCCATCATATATTTCTTGTATCTTCATAATATATATGGTTAAACAATAAATTGCCACTTAAAACATCACTTTATATATTAAAAATGAGATATATAAATTACCATAATAAAAGCTACATTCAAAACAAGTTTACTGTGGTTTATCTAATGCACAATGTTGGCCCTAAAAAACTGATTACCATAAGAACATATCACTTTTTAATATATAAAAAAAAAAGTAAGTGAGATCCCAAGAGCTTGTTCCCATGAAGAGTCAAGATCTAATAGCAAAATAGTATATGCTACAACATTAATTTTGTCCTACAAAAACTAGCTTAACAAACCTCCTAGGGAATAACATTAATAAAGCAGGATATATCTGTGACAACAGAATTCCAAAAATATAGGTGAGATTTTCAAGTTGTCTCACACTAAGTACATTTAAAATTTGAGAGAGAGAAAGAGAGAGAGAGAAAGAGAGAAGCAATCTTCTCAGTAAAAACTGCCATTTCGTGTTTCAAATATCAACATCTTTGGGATTAAACCACTGGGAATATTTACTCATTTTTCACGTAACAGCAAAATCATCCACTGACATCACTACACCAAAAACTTGCTCTGAATTTGCTCATGACAGATATCACAGAAAGAGCCATTTAGAAACTATTTTACACGTGCGTCTGTCCACATTCCCTCATTTGCTTTCCTGTTAGCTGAGGTATTAAATATTTCACTTTAAATATGGTAATTAGTCTTTTCCTATCCCTTAAAATGAACTTGACATGTTGATCCAAGCTTTCTTAAGAGACCCAAAAAATATCGTCATTCTGTTCAGAATTTTCAGCAGCTGTTCTCCTAACCAGGCGTTATCTGAGATACGGTACTTCTTGATCTCGCTCAAAGTAGGTCTAATCTGCGGAAGGCAACGAGACAGTGTACTGCACTGTGAATGGACAGCCAGGTATTTTATGAATGGAGGCGGTCACGTGATCCCAGCACCTCCCCGAACTGATATTTCCCACATAACTGTGTCAACATTCTGAGAACAGGGGTAGTTGTTTGTGTGTGCGTATGTCTTAGGATTTAACCTAAAACTTCGAATTTCCCTTACTTCCTGAACTCAAAAATCTACGTGCAAGACAATCAAGCTTCGAATTTTTTTTTTTCTTGGGAAGTCCTTTCAAGATGTCCAAGGTGATGGATGTTTAATTATTTTTTTATGAATGAAGAGTGTGCTATGCAAATGAGGGCGATTCACAAAAAAAAAAAGAGAGAACATGGCGGCCACTTCTGCTTCCCGACTGCACTGACACTGCAGCAATCTACCTTCTCCTGCACCCGCTCGCTCATCAGAGGAGCGTGCTGGGGGGAGGGAGGGAGAGGAAAAACGCTGCTCGGCATTTCTCAAGCTGTGCTAAACAGGCCTAGGCTTTGGACTTTTATTAAAGTTCTCTCAAAAAAGGTCTGACTCGAGGAATGCACTTTATTTAAAGGAATGCATCCTAGGACTAGCCATAACTCACACTTAACTCTTTCCAGCCCTCAAAAGATAAACAAAATCTGAATTACAAGAAAACGGAAGCTAATATTCCTGCATGAAATTAAACCCAGTCTCAACAGAAAACATCTCGCCAATACTTCCTCCAAGCAGCTGTGACATTAAAGCAAAATATTGTAGAAGGCAAAGTATTTCGCTGAAAAACATAAGGACAGCCCACAAAAATAATAACTTTATAACCAGGCTGCTCTGGAAGTTCATCAATGAAGTCATCAACATTTGCATTCAGCAATGTCCATAGTGTTGTATCAACACTACGGTGTAAAAGGTGTATTTTCATATAGCTGAAGAACAAAAATTAGCATCCAAAATTCTTCTCTGCACCTGATAAAAACACACGTCCAAGGAGTTCGCAAAAGGCAAAATATAATGGTGCAACATCTCCCACACTCCAGGTGTCCATAATCCCATTAAATTCTAAAAAAAAAATGTCCCCCTGGCCCCATTTTTTTTTCTTTTTTTACACAAGAATCTTACAGGTCATAAGTTTAAAAAAGGAGGGGAGGGGGTAGAGGCTTAATCTTGTATTTAAGAGTCACTGACTCATCAAATTAAAATTCAAGAGCAGTTTTTGCTGCAGGAGGTGCTCCCACACACATGAGTTTCCAAGTGAAATAGCTATAAAGGAAACAGGATGGATATTCGGGATATGTTGATTGGCACGCTCCGGTGAAAGAGGACAGGCCAAAGGTCTTGCAGGCAGGCAGGCAGAGGGGTAATCTCACCCTGCCTGCCTCCATCCGTCCGCCCACATCACTCTGTCTCCTGGCCATAAAACTGCCATCCCACCCCAGCCCTCTCACTACCCTTCCCCAGAAGGAAGCAACTCAATGGGGGTGGGGGGTGGGGATGGGGAGGGAGTGCTGCCATGAAATTAAATGGCTCAAGAGATCAAATACTGTCTCTGCAGAGAACAACATGCACCCAACTCTCTCCAGGGTTTTGCAAGCTTCCCGGCCTCCGAGTCTTCGAGGGGCGCGGGGGGCGGCGGAGGATGGATTGGGGGGTGGTGGTGGGTGGTGGAGGGAGAGGGAAGGGGGGCTAGTAATCAAGATCAATGAGGCGCTTACTCGTTGTCAGAAGTCGCCGTCTCCTCGCTCATCTTTCCCTCACCGTGATCCGCTCTGGAGATGGAGGCGCAACAGCAGGAGGAGCAGCAGCGGGAGCACCGAGGGACCGGAGGCAGCGACGGCCGGGGGGGCGCGCGGGCAGCGGCTCAGGGGCCTCACCATGGTGGACGCCTCACCCGGAGCGGAGCCCCCCCAGCCGGGAACCCCGGCCGCCCCCGCAGGGGGGTGGCGGCAGCAACCTGCGCCGTGGCGACCCCCGCCTCTGCCCTCGCCTCAGCAGCAGCGCCCGGCCGGGAGGTCCGAGGAGGCCGGGGAGGCGCGCGGAGAGGGAGCGAGAGGAAGGGGGGCTGCGGAGGGCGGCTGGAGCGCGGCGGCGGCGGCTCCCGCCACTGGGGTGCTGAGCAGCGGGGTCCGGCCAGCCAGGCGCGGGCGGGCGGCGGCGAAGCCGGAGCAGAGGCGGCGCTGCCCTCAGGGATGCGGCGAGGAGGAGGAGGAGGAAGCAGAGCTCCGCGCGGCGGGGGCCGGCGCGGGGGCGCCGAAGCCGGGCTCCGGGCGGCGGTGGCGGTGGCGGCGGCGCGGTCCTACCGGAGCCCACCCCACCATCTCCCGCCCCGCGGCCGGCGCCCGCTCAGCCCCCGGCAGCGAGCGCGGCCCCGGTCCTCAGCGGCGAGCAGAACCGGGCGCGGGGCCTCGCGGCGGCGGATTCCTCCAGACACGCTCCAGCCGGGACGGCTCCTGAGGGGGGAGAGGGGGCCTGCGGCGGGGAGGAGAGGGGGCGGCGGGGAGCGCGTGAGGCGGGGGCAGGCGGCCGGTCGCCCCCTCTCGGGCCGGCCAAGAGCGGGCGCTCCCGGGGGGGGAGCAGGGTCCCGAGCAGCAGCTTGAGAGCGAGGAGGAGAGCGGCCGCGGGTCAGCAGGCAGCCGGCGTCCAGCAGCAGCCGCTCGGCGGGCCAACTCCTCACCTCCGCACACCCGCCCGAGGGGAGCTGCCAGGGGGGCGGCGGAAGCGCTCACGCCGCCCGCTCCTTCCGCCGTCGCCGCCGCCGCCGCCGCCGCCGCTGCCCGAACCCGGGGCGCCCGCCGGTGGAGGCGAAGTAGTCCCTGGCGACTTCTCCCGGCCGCTGGCTGCCCGGGCGGAGGTGGGGGGTGGTGGGGGGGAAGAGCCAAAGGAGCCCGGGCTGGGGTTGGCAGAGCGGGGTGCCCAGGCTGGGAGGGTGTGTGGGTAGGAGGACCCAAAGCTGCAGCCCCAGAGCGAATCACTGCAACTCCAAGTCGTGTGCAGCATAGCAAGTTTCAGAAAAGTAGTCCCCTCCTCCCTTCATTTCCCAAATCGGAGGGCGGCGGAGGGATACGCCAGGCACCGCGCTCCGTGCGTGTGTGTGTGTGCGTGTGTGTGTGTGTGTGCGTGCGCGCGCTCCAAACTCTTGGCACGCCGCGGAAGGGGGCGGGGGTGGGCGCTGCACCCGCCGCGAGCTGCTGGGGAGGCTGCATTGTTGCGGCGGCGGTCCTCCCGGTGACTCGTTTTTTGGAAGATCCAGGCTGTTTGGCCGAAGAAGCTAGAATAGCTGTGCTCGAGGAGGACATGGGAGGCGGCTGTGTTCTGCCGTGTGTGTTCTCTCCCTCGCAGAGCAAAGAATGGAACTGGCATGAGTTCATCTTTAGTTGGTGGGGGTTTAGGAGAGGGACTGTACAAAGAGAGCTCCGCCTGCTGTCCTCTGCTTGCATCGCTGCAGTGTCCTAGCTGCATGCACAACGGGTGTGTGTGCGTGTGTGTGTGTGTGTACATACACGTACGCGCGCGTGTGTTAGAGAACGAGTTGGTTTTTTAATACCTTCGGATTCTTACTGCTCATGGGGTATGCCGTGCAGGGCATTCATCTCCGAGAGCTAGAGTAGTGGCTGTTAATGGAGAACGACTTCCATTGAAGCCCGGGGTAGGCGTGTTACATGAATTCTGGCGCAGCTAGAAGCACAGGAAATAACTCCCGCCGCGAGTGAGGTTGCATAACGACAGCGCAGAAGATGCCGCTGTGGCATCAACTGCTCTGAATGGAGGCGGGACGGGAATTGAATGGGCAGCTGTCACGTTTGCCTTGTTAGAGGACAAAGTATGCGTTCGCCTCAAAAGGTTTTTGCACAGGAACCTGCTGGGGTTGCGGGTTGGAGTATGGGGTCTCCTGAATCAGAGGACTCTAAGCCCCTGGCTCCGAAAATTCTATCATCTCTTCTCTATCTAGAAAGCCAGACTCTATAGGATCCGGCCTGGCGGACTGAGTCCCAAGCGCTCCCAGCTTTTCGGACGCATCTCCCTAGAGTAATCCGTGCTAGCTCTGTGCGCAATGTTTTTCTCTTCATTCTCAAGTTTGTGCGACCTGGTATGAAGGTTGCTGCTCCTGCCACCTTGAGGGGGAGAACGATTCCTGAGGAAGAAGAAAGTGGGAGAACCTCCCACACAAAGTCAGCACTCGCCTTCTGCCATCCGTCTCCGGGAAGTTTCAGGATTGCTGTTCTCAGGAGGGCATGCTCTATTCTGTTAGGAATGTTTTGAACGTAGTAGGTGCTTAATAAATGTGTGATGAACGAATAAAGGAGCTAAACCAGTCAGGCTGCCCCCAAAACACATCCAGTTGATTTCTGAGGTCTCTTGCAAAACTGCCTCCGCAGCAGCATTGTCCTTGCTCTACGCGAAGACGGGTAACCTTAGTGATAGGAAGAGGTGAGAGGATCTGGGATAATCAGACTTTACCTCTGTTACTTCTGAACCTGAGTTTTGTTTTTGTTTTTGTTGTTTTCTTGTTCCTGCTAAGAATCTGTAACTGGGAATGTTGGGACTGGCCTGCCCTCCTTCCAGCACTACTGCTGACCACTTCATCTATTCAGATTTAAATCGAATCAGTTATAATTTGTGTTCTAGACAATTACTTTAAACCCAGCCTGTATACCTAACTCATAGAGTTGCTGTACTGATTAATTTGGTATAAATATACATAAAGCACTTAGAACAGATTAAGAGCTCAATAATAAGTCCTATGACTTTGTAAAATGGAGATAATAAACTCCATGACACGGCAGTGGCAATTGCTCTGAAGGCTGAATGTAAAGCATTCAATAGCCTTGATCATTCAACAAATAATTCAGATTTTTTTTTCCTATTAGACATATGCCCTGGCCCTTAGTATGTCATTGATAAATGATAGTTCTCAGAGTTGTGATTAAGAAAAGTTGAGTTGCCTTCAAAGCCTCGTTTTCTTTGGAAGAGATTTCTGCTTGTTTGAGATTCAAGTACACCAGGGAAACTATCAATAACATGTTTTGCCAGAAGATAGCAAAACCATTTTGGCTGTCATCTGCAAGGTACTGGACTGGCCGCTTTCACACATAGTGCTTACCCAAAGGGGCAAGATATAACCAACAGACTGAGTTAATGCTTTTAGATTGTTCCCAATCCCATGATCAAAGACAGTCACCAAATAGTTCCTTTTTCAAGTACTGTAAGTCCTCACTTAATGTTGATGAGTTCTGTGACTTTAAGGGAAACAGCTTGTAACAAAACCAGTTTAACCATGGGCTAATTGATATAAGCAAGAGTCAATTTCCTAGGTTATAACGAAATGACATTGAATAAAATGATACTATTTGATGACCTACTGTACACTGCAAGTTATGCTTTATTTTGGGTTTATCCTCACCCAAGGATATTTTTCCACCGAATTTTTTTAGAGTGATTGGAAGGAAGGGAGAGAGACAGAGAGATACATTGATGTGTGAGAGAGACACATCAAACCTGGGACCCTTCAATCTGTAGACCAGCGCTCTATCTACTGAGCCAAACTGACTAGGGTGTGTGAGTGCTGCTTCAATGCAGACTCCTAGATTCCACTCCAGAAATTGTGATCACAGATCTATAACAGGACTAACCAATCAAACTTTTCAGAAGTAAGCCAGGTCCTTCTTAGCCCCTCGAAGACTACTACTCCCCTTTTCCTTGCAACTACTTGTGTCCTTGCAGCTCTGAACACATCTCTAATTGAAACTTCTGTAACAACAGAACACAAAAAAGGTGACCCAAGGTATATTTTAGGTTAAGTAGATTCTGATCAAGGCTAGAGACCTGGTTGAACTATGGAGGATGGATTCAACAAGTCTTGAGAAGCTGTGTGAGAGATACACATAGGCCACAGTTTCACCTTAAGTTCCAACTTCATTCAGTTGGTTGATCACGAGTCCAGAATGATTCTGTGGCCATATCAGGGTCAGGAAGGCACGGGGCCCTTGCATTCGCTCTGTTGTATTTTTCTTAGGAGGACCATATCAGGGTCAGGAAGGACACTGGCCACAATAACTGGCTCCTACAGGTGGCTCTCGGGACTGGTGTCCTGAGCTTAAGAATTAGCCACAGCCACTTAACATTTAACAACCTTTTATAAGGTGATTAATTATCTAAAGCATCCATGGGCTGGCCAACAGCACAACTGCCAGGTAATTGTCGCTATAGGAAGTCGTTAAAGTTAAGAAAGTACAAGTGGGTTCTGAATTCCAGGTAGATATCAGACCAGAGTTCACAAAGACAGCCAAGTAGGCTCTCCTCATGGAGGCACTGGCAGATGGCATGGAGCACTCCAAGTCAAGGCCTTCTCCTTCTTTCCAGACACTTGGTCCACAGTGACCATCTTTCTTATGAACTCAGAATTTGTCTTCTCAAATTCTTTTCATTTTTATTTTCATTTACTCGTCACCCTAGGATATGTTTGTTGCCGGGAGGAAGGGAGGAGAGAGAGAGAGAGAGAGAAACATCAAAAACATCAATTGGCTGCCTCTGCACCCTTCCAACCTGAGATCAAACCCACAACCTAGGTATGTGCCCAGACTGGGAATCAAACCCGAAACCTTTTTTGGACATTGCTTCAATGAATTGAGCAACCTGGCCAAGGCTATCTCTCAAATTATTTTATTTTTACCTTTATTGTTTTAAGCCTGTATTAATAATTCTCCTTCCCTCTAATTTTTGCTCTAATTAACTTTTCATGAGTTTATGTGTCCTTTCCCAGTTACATTTTAAGTGGCTTGAAGGCAGAGGCAGTATTTCATATATTTCGGTGTTCTCGTCAGCATTAGTTTTAAATAATGGAAGCTTTTCAATGACATATGACGCCAAAGCAGTGTGCATATGTAAAAATGAAGCTGTATTGACTGACACTGATGGAAATCAGGAGTCCCCTCTGGCCTCCTATTGTGTGAGCCATGAATAATACTGCAGTTCAGCATTTCACACACACCTTGCCTTGTACTAATAAGCTCTCAGCAGATACGTGTATACAGTACTTGAAAAAGCCAAAAGAGGAAACAGCCATGCCAACATTTGAGGTTCTAACAGAATATAAAAAATACATGTACACATTTCCCTTTCTAAATCTACTCTTAACATTTACCCCTTAGCAGATGTTATTAAATTTTTATATTTTAAAACTGTAGTTAATATGTGCCTAGATCAAAGGGGACACTATTTTCATGCTGTACTTTGTTTAATGAATGATTTTTTTTTCTCGGAATAACCAGTCTCTTGGCTAATGAGCTCTGCCTCTCAGTGGAATTACTAAATGGTAACCATGTTTCTAAATAGTTTCCTTGCCTCTGGCATTAGTCTGTTTCTCCATCACTAGGGTTTCCATGTTCCTCCAAACTAACACAAAGTATAAAGTAGAAGTATGCTATTTTATATTTTTCTCAAAGGACTGCAATTGTTGGTCTGGTAGTATCCGGTGAGTGTGAAATAAGTTTACTTTTAATGCTATAACTGCCTTCCACAGGAAGTTTCCACAAGATTACAAGGAGTACAAAGGAAATGAGCAGTCTGCGATTTCCTTTATTTTCAGTATAATCTTAGCAGGGAGTATGCTTTCTAGGCTCCACACTACTAAATAAAGCACTCCTCCCTTACCACGGTTCTCCCAAATAGCCTGGACATGTTCATTCTTTGAAGGTGATAATCCTATTACAGCAAGATTCCAAAGACAATGTGCATGCAACACAAATTCAGTGCACGACAAAAGTGTCTAAGCAGTTCCTTGGATTTTATTTTAAATGTGCCATTTGATGTCCCTTTTGGTAAGTAATAATCATTAGCCATTGTATAGGACCGTAAAATTTACACTCCTGGGGAACTAACCTTTCTAACACCCTTGCCCTGTGGATTATTATCAACTCCAATGTACAGAGAAAATTGGAAACTGAAAATCAGAGAGGTCACATATTGTAAGTCTGTGACTAGAGCTCCTACTCAAATTTTCTCCTTCAAACACCTATCTGCATGTGTTCATATTATATATAGTATATCAAAGATGGGATTCTTTCCATTTCAAGTCATTATTACTGTGGAGAGTACTTTAGATAAAGGGAAGATTGATTCCTTGGCTGCTGTTATCACTGCCTTCTGTGGGCCTCAGGTACATAAATTGGTTTATGCCATCAGTGTGAAGAGAAAACCTCTGGTGTCTCTTTTGTGAATCGGTAGCTAATTCTAGAACCTTGATAGGAAGAATAATCCCGTGGGGTTGGCGGGGAGGGGGTGGATATCTGGTTTTCTTTTGGAATACTAGCAGTTTTGATGATCAAGGTAGGTACTTGCCAGCATCTGTGACTATTTAACTTTAAATTAATTGCATTAAATAAGATTAAAATTTTACTCGGTTGTACTAGTCACATTTTAAGTGCTCAGTGGCCACAGATAATTAGTGGCTACTCTATTGGATAGTTGAGGTATAGGATATTTTTATTACCACAGAATATTCTATTGGGCACTTCATTGTGCATATGTGTTGCTTTAAACAACACAGGTGGTTATCTTGTTCTTAATATAGAAATCTCACAATGATTATGCTCTCAAATATCTAATTGTCTGTTTGAACTGGGACACTGTATTCCCTCTCTTGACCTCAGATTATGTCTTCATTGCCATCAGTTCAGGGGAAAAGGGAGGGTGACTTCATAATTAAAGTGTGTGATAAACCTACCGAAGGTATCTATCTATATTTGGAAGCACTAATTCATCGATTTATTTATTTATAAAAATACTTTAAGTGCTCATGTTTATTACTGTAAAACAAACCCTTGCTATTGAAGCAGCAAAGCTTCACTTGGGTGTTTATTAGAAATGCAGGCTCTTGAGCCCTAGCCGGTGTGGCTCCATTGGGCATCCTCCCGTGCACCAAGAGATTGCCAGTTCAAATTCCAACAGTAAGGGCATATGCTTGATGGTGGAGGAAGCATCCGATTGATGTTACCCTCTCACATCAATGTTTCTCTTTCTCTCTTCTTTCCTCTCTCTCTAATAATCAATTTCAAATCAATTTAACAGATATATATATATATATTTTTTAAAGAAATGCAGACACTTGGGCCCCACCCCAGTCCTACTCAATTGTAATCTGCATTTTAACTAGACCCCCAGGTGACTCATCTGCACATTAAAGTGTGTAAGTTTAAGAAACCCTACTGTAAATATTCCCTTTCTCTCTATTAGGAGCCCTTCATAACCTTGACTAGGTATATTTTTCTTCAGGTTTGTCTAGCCTCCAAGTGTAAAAAACTAAGACTAGACCCACCCATCATTTCCAGCCCTTTTCCTGGTTCCCTGTAAGAGGGTTTTTGTTTCAATTTGCTTTTAGCCTCTTCTTTCTGGCCTCTGATCTAGAGCACCTAATAGTACTTTGGCCTGCTTCTTCCTGGATTCAGCCTAGATGACTTGAGAGCCACCTTCCCATTTTCCTCTGTTCTATCAACTCTCCCTATTTTCCTAAAACAACATTCCTTCTTTTTCTCTAACTGTCTCTTTCCGACTTACCGAAGGGGCCGACCTGTTCCCCTTCTGCGACATCACACTTGAATAGGACTTGATCACACTGTATTAGGCATGCGGAAACCTGGTAGTTTTCTGCACAACCATCTCAGGAAGTCTTAAAACTTTGGGTTTTGTTGTAACTTCTGTTTGCTCTACTATAGTTTAAAAACAAAATAAAAGTTCAGACTCCCCATTTACATATGACATTGATCCTTCCAGACTGCTACCTGTGTTGGTTGTATGTGTATGTGTGTGTCCATAATTTATAGTTGAACAGTTATAATTGAAGGAATACAGACATTTAAGCATTAGAGATAGGAGGAGCATTATACAGGAAATGTCAGTATTAGAGGGAAATGATAGGAGTTGTTTTTATTATCTGTGTTATCTAAATGTTTCCTGTTTTCCTAGATATATTGTAAAATTTTGGAGACCAGTAAAAGTCTGTTGCAATGGTCTGTTTAAGAGATCAGTTTGGGCACTGGTCAGGTGCTGGAGAAAAGAGAATGGATGGATGGATACAAGTATATGCAGGTACCAGATCCTCAAGCCTCCTTTAGCTGCTAAGAGGCATGCTTTGCAGAAACTTGCAATCTAGCTGGGGCCAACATGGTACACCAAAATGAAACATTTAGAAAATACAAGATGTTATATGAATACATGCCATGACAAGTAATTAAAATAACTGCTGTTGTTTCCACTAATGGCACAAATCTTATTGGCATTCCCAAATATGTCCACTTTGGAATCCTATGCTAATAGCTTTAATATCTTTGTCTGATACAGACTAAAATATATACTATATTGAAAATTTCTGTGTTTAGAATTAATTTTAAATTTCAGTTCCATTAACAGTTGGCCAGACTTTACCAGGAAGAGAATAGTTTCATTCTCTATAAAATTTAAATCCCAAGAAGTTACTGACTTTCCTTTATATTAGAGAATGCCACCCTCAGCTCTCAAGGTCTTTATCAGGAAACCTTAAAACACTTCACACCCTTATCGTCTTCTATATTTTAGCCAATCTTTGTTTATTTCAAGTTTCCTTCCTTTGTTGGATCATGCCAGTCTTCCTTTTGGGTCCTCTGCCAAACTGTGCCAAGTATTTCCAACAGTCTCTCTTTCCTTGCCTTATTGTCTTTGTTATTTTAAGTACATCTGGTATTTTCCAGAAAGCTTGTTAGAACTGATTTTGGAGGGAAAAAGTTGCTTTCTAAAGTCTTACAGCATTTGGTCTAGTCTACATGTCAGAAATGTAGTTATTCTTGATATATTCCATGATACTATTCTTATGTATTGGTTTAATGTCTATAGTTATCTGCTGTTTCCAAGATTTTGTGAACCCAAATATTCATATGTATCAAATTACTTTTGTACAGTAACTTGTAAAGTGAGATATCTGGTGCTTATCAAACATTATTTTATATGGTAATAATAATTTACTATTCCATGAGCACAACTTTAAATTTCCATTTTCAATTTATATCTCTGGAGCTCCTATCTCTTCAAATGTGTAAATGACATAAGATTTTGCTAAGCTTTCATTCAAATTAATAAACTATTCATGTATGATTCCAGTATCTTTTTTACTTTTCACATATATACAATATCCAATTTCCTTGGAAACCACTTGAAATGTAGCTCATTTAATTCTAACAATAATTATTTCTTGTGGTTGTTTTTTTTTTTAATCAACTTCACTTCTGGTATTATCTTTTATAAAGCCAAAAAGACTCAGTAACAAGCACTAGCATTCATCAGGGAGTGGTTAGGGTTAGGAGAGTGCTCTTTCCTCATACCCTCGCTCAAAGTAGATATAAACAGTCTCTCTTAGTTTTTGCCAATGTAATATCCCCAATATGGTACCTCATTTTTGTTTTATTTCCCATTTCCCTAATTACTTGGTTCAATTTCATTCATGTTTCTTCTTCAGTGAATTTCCTCAGCCATCTGCTTCTCATTAATTTCTCTTTGCCTCAATTTCCTTAGCTTAGTTCAATATTGTTGTGAAGTAACTGTTATGAAAATACTCACATATTAAATACGAGTGACCCAGTGCACAGATTCGTACACATTGAAAGGGTATTAGTTAGAAGAAATAGCTTACTTTTGCTATTCGCCCTTTCTCTATAATAGGAGAAAATTACTAAAATGCATATTAAAATAATTTATAAATTTATTAATAAACAATAATAACAACGACATGGTATAAAAACATTGATAAAAACTATGACTGATAAGTTGACTAAACTTATTCTAATATCTCTCTGTATACCACATTAAAAGTCAACTCACTTTCGGAGTGCTTGACTAATTTACCTTGTGATGAAGTATTTACAACTTTAATGTCACACACTCTTCAAACTCGAGAGAAAGCAACATATAACTGACCATGTCCGAAAATGGGTTCAGGTAGGGATATTCCTGTTCTGTCTAGAGTTTGTTCCTGTGGTTTATTAATAGTCATCGCAAATGCTGCCATCATGGGAAACTGTCTTCGAATTAATTTAAATGGGAGGCCAGGGTCAGATGGGGACAAATCAATTCTTGGAATCAGAACAAACACTCTTTCTGCAAATCCTGTCAATACTTCAGCTTTGCTTATGTTAGGTTGCACTTGGAACCCAGGCTTTCTTTGCAGCCCTGGCTTTATCCAGAAGGTTGTCTGGAAGGATGTCTGTTCTAATTAGCATATTGTGCTTTTATTATTATAGATTATCATCAGTGGGTCTTTCGCTTTTTCTAAGAAAAAATAAATAAAAGTACTATTTTAAAAGGCTTTTCAAAACTATCTTCTCTGTATTTGATATTCTATTTTTTATATGTAATTTTAAAAATTGTTTTTTTCTGCAGTTATACTGAAACACTGTATACATTGTATTCAGATTAGCAATAGCAGTGCATCAGGGAGAAATTTAATGGAACTACTTAAGTTCTATTACTATAAAATGTGCATATGTCCATAGTATTCCCCCAGCACAGCTTTCCCAACACAAAGATGGTATCTAAAACCAGCATTACTCCTAAAAGACAGATATCTAACTTTCTCCTCTCCCAGACCAGTCATATAGAAAAATCCCCAATAAATACAAATTGGCAGTTGTTGCTGGGCTCCTTTATATAAAAACTAGAGGCCCAGTGCACAAAATTTGTGCACAGGTAGGGTCCCTAGCAGCTGCCAGCTGCTGGCTGGGGCCTCTCTTCTCCTAGCTGCCTGTTGCCACTGCAGGCTGGGGCCTCCCTTCGCACCTGCCTTGGCCTGACACCGCCCGCTCACCTACTCCACCATCCTGCCACGGTCCTGCTCTAGTCAGGGCCCATCAGGCTGGCAGCACCTCCACTGCCACCTGCTGCCAGCACCACATCCCCGATGCCTGCCATGTTCCACACTGCATCCTGGTGGTCAGTACACGTCTAACTCCTGGTCAGTGGAACTCCTGCCCATGGGGACAATTTGCATATTAGCCTTTTGTTATATAGGATGTGGTACATGTTCTTTTCTAGTGGAGGACATGAAGATCATCATAATAGCTAACATACATTGCTTGCTTACTGCATGCCAGGCGCTGTTCCACGTGCTTTGCATATGTTAATAGTGATCTTAACCACGAGGCAGGTACAGTTAGCATCATCTCCATTTTGGTGGTGAAGAAATGAGAGCACACAAGGTTAAATAACTTGTTTGAGTAGGTTTCATTGCAAGAAAGCAGCAGAGTCCTGATTCAAACTCAAGCCATCTGGTTCCAGAGCCCTACTCACAGTCAATGCTGAACTTCCATGTCCAGTATTTGAATAAAATAGTAACAAAAAAGAAATGAACTATAAGAAGGACATGGGCAAGGAGGAAAAGAAAAAAAAGTAGAAGATGAGAGGAGAAAAAAATAGAGAAAAATAAAAAAAGAAAGGAAGGAAGTAGGAAAGAAAGAAGTGGGAAAATTACCTTCTGATTTGTGCTGCCAACCTAGTGGCCCACTTGATGGAGCTTGTTCATAAAAGTACCAATGAAATGCACTGCACTGTGGGTATAACTCATGATCCCTAAACCCTTGGCCCAACCACTCCTTCAAGCTCATATACGGCATACTTCTTTCAACTTGGATACATTGTTCTGGCATCTCCTCTTGCTGTCCTTCTAAGATTCACAAAAATTGTAAAGGTGTAGACTCTTATGATGATAGATGAGATTGACTACACTCATCATCTGATTTGAGCTTTTAGGCCAAATGTTTACAAAGTGTGTCCTTAAAATATTCTAGATGAAACAATGAAATTTGGATTATAAAAATTTTTAAATTGATATTTAAAGAGAGAGAGGAAGGGGAAAGAGAGAGAGAGAGAGAGAAAGAGAGAGAGAGAGAGAGAGAGAGAGAGAGAGAGAGAGAGAGAGATTTGTTGTTCCACACATTTGTGCATTCATTGGTTGATTCTTATATATGCTTTGACTGGGATGGAGCCCCCAACCTTGGCAAATCAGATGCCACTTCATTTTCAACACAATCAGGGACAATTTTGCACCCCTTACTCTCAGAAATTTGGTGATAACTGGAGATATTTTTAGTTGTCTCAACTGGGGCAGGGAGAAGGAGAATACCACTGGCATCTAGTAAGTAGAGGCCAGGGATGCTACTAAGGATAGTCTCTCAGAATAAAGGACTGTCCCACTTGACATGTCAACAGCAATAAAGTTGAGGAAGCCCTGTTCTGTAAGACAACAGTACCCCTGCTCAGGTTACACTACTATCCAGCAGCATGAGAATTTGTTCTCTAACAGTAATACAAGGATAACTGGAACTTTTCTTTACAGTAAAATTTCACTATTTCATTCCAGCTCCTTCCTGTCTGGCCAGGACATTCATGAAGGGGAAAAGGTGCAAAAACATAAGTAGTATAAGAGTCCAAGTCAAAATACTTGGGTATAATTTCTTGCCAGGATTTTTCTACCTCGGGTCATGTGTGAATGATATTACTTGGGTGTTTCCTTAGAAAACCAGGGATTGAAATAAAACTGAGCAGGTGTTGTTGGGATAATCATAGAAGAAAGGAAAGGAAAACCTTTATTCTGCTGGAACTGCTTGAGGAATAATTATTAACCATAATCAGACTAAGATACTTTGATTAATCTTCCTAATCTTATGAAAACTTACTTTGAATATTACCATTCTACATGTTTATTAATGATAATGTGGTAATTTAAACATTTTAAGACAAAGTGCTTAGTGATATATTTGAGATTTATATACTATTTTAAATTTTACGTACCAGGTATTTCATTCAATCCTATGTATACTATCTCTTATAAGCCTGATTACCAATTTAGCGGATGTGGAAACTCAAGACTCAGAAAGGTGAAGTTACTTGCGCCAAGTTTACATAAGCTAGTAAGAATCAGATCGGGATTTGAATTCATGTTCTCTGGCTCTGACCAAGTCTAGCATTATTTGCTAATATAATTCTGCTTATATCATGATCCCTTTTACCAAGATCATTCAAAGGATAGACTATATCCCTGTTGGTAATTTTAAAAATATAGACCCAAATAAAATCAATGTATAGCCCTGGCTGAATAACTCAATTGGTTAGAGTGTCATCCCAATACTCCAAGGTTGCAGGTTCAGTCTTGTCAGGGCATGTACAAGAAACAACCAATGAACACATAAATGAGTGGAACAACAAATCAATGTCTCTCTCTGTCTCCCCTTCTCTTTCTTCCTCCCTTCCCTTTTTTCTCAAATCATTTAAAAAGTTAAAGAGATATTAGAATTTATTGGATATAGCTATTTTCATCTCAGTACATAGATAATCTAACCTAATAAATAGATAATCTAAATGATTGATCTAATTTTTAATTGGGAAATGCATTGGGCCTCCGGTTCAGCTGGGATCATGGATGTAAAGTTGTTTCTGCCTCTCTGCTCAGTTTCTATCTCTGTTTTTCTTCTATCTATTGGATATTTCAACCACTCAGATAGAATTAGGAAAGGGGACCACCAACCAATTGTGGGTTTATATTTTCTAAATTTCAGCCATTAGAAGGAAGATAATATTAATTTTTTTGTTCCAGTTTTTCTTTGGAAAAAATTCATATTGGACCCAGCTTGGGAGTTCCTATGTCTGGACCAGTTAACATTGTCCATGGGGAGGGTTAGATTTGACTAATTTGGGGATTAGTAATCATAATCATACAGATGATAGAGAAGAGGGGCAGGCCCCTGCTTGGCAGAAAGAAAGTATCTGTATCTACCACATAGCTAATCTAGTCCAAACCTGTCATGTAACGGATGATGAAAAAGAGGCTCAGAAAAGTGGATTGATCAAGGTTAGTGAGAAATCCAGAATTGGATCACAGGTGCCCTGAGTGCCAGACTCATATTCTTTCATTTAACAGACATTAGCTAAGCATTTACTATGTGCCAGACCTGGTTTCTGGTGCTCAGGTTGGTTATGACAGGAAACAACAACCACATGTCTTACTCATTTTCCTTGTTCTTACTGTACTACTTCTTAGATCAGATTATCTTCATTTTTTTTTTTTATTAAAGAGAAAAAGTAGAGGGGGGGCAGGGGTAAGAGAGAGATAGACAGGAACATTGATGTGAGAAACATTGATTAGTTGCTTCTGGATCAGGCCTCAACTGAAAATTGAACCTGCAGTCTGGGTATGTGAGCTGACCAGAAATCAAACCTACAACTTTTCAGTGTATGGGATGAGGCTCCAACCAACTGAGCATCTGGCCAGGGCTTCTAATAGTTCTTTTAAACAGCTTCTTTTGAGAAACCAAGATGGCGGCATAGGTGAACACCTAAACTGCTGCCTCGTACAACAATTTCTTTTTTCTTTTTTTAAAAATATATCTTATTGATTTTTTACAGAGAGGAAGGGAGAGGGATAGAAAGTCAGAAACATCAATGAGAGAGAGACATCGATCAGCTGCCTCCTGCATGCCCCCCACTGAAGCTGTGCCTGCAAACAAGGTACATGCCCCCAACTGGAATCTAACCTGGGACCTTTCAGTCCGCAGGCCAACGCTCTATCCACTGAGCCAAACCAGTCTCAGCTCGTACAACAATTTCAAAACTACAACTAAAAGACAGAACAGACATCATCCAGAACTACAGGAAAGTTGGCTGAGTGGAAATTCTACAACTAGAAGGAAAGAAAGGAGCTCATAGAGAGTCAGAGGAGCTACAAAAAGCTGAGGTACAGAGAGGCACATGTGGAGAGACTGGGCACTGGAGTGCCTGATTGGATTCCTCTGGCAGGAGCGAGACGGAGACTCCCAACTGCATTGAACCCCTTATCCTATGGCACTGAATTCTGGGTTCTGGCAAGACTCATATGGGGGGAGTCTGGACTGTGAAAAGGGAGAGGTGCACAGAAATTTGGGGGAGTCACAAAAGGGCAGAAGTCTGGGGTGCGTAGATTGTGCTGAGAGTGCCACTGGCTCTCTCTAGTGGAAGGAGACAAAGCCTCTTAACTGCACCACTTTTGATTCCACTGAGACCCTGGGGACCCTGACTCATACGGGTCCCAGAGCACAGGGGAGTCAGAAAGGCAGCAGCCTAGAGGCACCGGGCGTGCACACAGGGACGGCTGCAGTGATTACTGAGAGACATGTGAGAACCAGGGGCCACATAGGGCAGGGCTCACTGGAAGGCGAGGCAGTCCTCTAAGCCCTGAGACTCCACCCCACCCAAGCTCAACATAGAGCCTTTTGCAAATCTTGTATCATAGGCTGATTCCAACACAGAAGTCCTCCCGGTATAGTGAAAATGTGGAGACAGAGGAACAGATCATCAACAAAAGAAATGGAGGAAACAAATGACTGAATATAGAGTTCAAAACCATGGTTATAAGGTTCTCCAAGAATTTCCTAGAAAAGATGGATAAATTTAGCGAGACCCAAAACGAGATGAAAAAGGACCAACTAGAAATTAAACATATAATGAATGAAATAAAAAACATTATACAGCGACCTAACAGCAGACTAGAGGAAGGCAAGAATCAAGTAAAAAATTTGAAATATAAAGAAGCAGAAAACACTCAACTAGAAAAGAAGAAAAATTAATCCAAAAATGTGAAGATAATATAAGGACCCTCTGGGACAACTTCAAGCATACCAACATCAGAATTGTGTGGGTGCCAGAAGAAGAGAGAGAGCAAGATGATAAAAACCTATTGAAAGAAATAATGACTGAAAACTTCCCACATCTGGTAAAAGAAATAGACTTACAAGTCCAGGAAGCATACAGAACCCCAAATAAAAGGAACCCAAAGAGGACCACACCAAGACACATAATAATTAAAATACCAAGAGTAAAAGACAAAGAGAGAATATTAAAAGCAGGAAGAGAAAAACAGTTAATTACCTACAAGGGAGCACCCATACACTTGTCAGCTGATTTCTCAACAGAAACTATGTAGGCCAGATGAGAGTGGCAAGAAATATTCAAAGTGATGAATAGCAAGAACCTACAACCAAGAATAATCTATCCAGCAAAGCTATCATTCAGAATTGAAGGGCAGATAAAGAACTTCCCAGATAAGAAAAAGCTAAAGGAGTTCATCACCACCAAACTGGTATTATATGAAATGCTGAAAGGTACTCTTTAAAAAGAGGAAGAAGAAGAAAAAGGTAAAGATAAAAATTATAAACAACAAATACATATCTATCAACAAGTGAATCTAAAAATTAAGTGGATTAAAAATATGATGAACAGAATAAACTGGTGAATATAGTAGAGTCAGGAGCATAGAAAGGGAGTGGACTGACAATTCTCAGGGGGAAAGCGGTGAAGGGGGTGCAGGTCAATGTGGGGGCAAGTAAGGGCAGAGGAAGGGATGGGAGCTGGGTGGAGGGGATCTATGGAGGGAAACAAAGAGAAACAAATGTAATAATCTGAACAATAAAGATTTAATTAAAAAAAAAAGAAAAAGAAAAAATATATATCACAGGACCTGAAAAAAATAAATAAGCAAATAAACAGTCTCTTTTAATTAAATCACTATCCTTAATCTTCCCTATAGAAAACTCCAGAACCCCTTCTCCATGGCTCTTCACAAAATCCATATGAGGAGTGATTGATTGCTTTGATAGACACCCAGTCACATACACATTTAATATACACAAGGCTTTCAGGGATGTTTTCATCAGATAGAAGGCATGTTGTAAGTGGAGAGGAAAAACTAAACACCTTTATTTAGTATTTATGGTGCCCCATTTATACTTTTCCTCAAGGAGCATTTATATGTAATGA